>JAFIRS010001906.1:0-277155 GCA_018342105.1 Gonioctena quinquepunctata | reverse complement strand
GATTCGAAATACTCTTCTCCTGGAATATTTCAGTGAAATACCCCACCATACAACAAGTCCGATGCGATGCGAATCTGTATGGATTTTGAGGAGATTCTCTTGATATTCAACGCACTCATCAATACTCGCAGTTCACTCTTAGCTCTCTCACAGGACAAACGCCCTCCCTCGCTTGGAGTACAAGGATTCATGAAGGTCATGACTACACAGAATATGTATGCCTACACCACAACTTTAGTCAAGGTCAAACAAACATCGAGATCAAATCTTAAGGTTGCCGAAACAATCCCAACATCAAAACTCAAGGTCAAATCTCAAACTCAAAACTTAATGTTATGAATCTCAAGGTCATATTCAAGGTCAAGTCGAATCTCAAAGTCGACCAAACCCAATATCAAAACTCAATGACAAATCTCAAAGTCAAATCTCAAGGTCAAACACACACACATTGCACACCTGCAACTATTCAAGGTCACACGTGACGTCATAGTGGTGGGGGGAGAGCCAGAACCGGCTTAAATCTCCTACTTATCACTATGTCAGATGAATATGTTTAACATCATTGAAACCACAACCTCAACAAAGTTGTAAGTAGCATATTGTTTCGCACTTGAATATGTATTACTACTGGTTTTTTTTCATGTATCGTAGTCTCCCTGATGATGGAAATGAACATTTCCGAAAGCTTGGATAAACCTTAAAGAGTTAACTTTTTTATTGCTGCTTTCCTCAATATCCCTAATTTTGTACCTAACTGGTCAGCAAATACTTCCCATATATATATATATATATATATATATATACATATATATATATATACATATATATATACATATATATATATATATATATATATATATATATACAACGGGAAGATATACTTGAAATGGTTGCACTTGGTTGTGAAAAAATGTGGTTTCATTGTTATATCTCCGGTTCCCATCATTGTGGCTGAATAAAATATATAACAGTTTTTAAGTCTTATCATAAGCTTTAATTAGAAAAAGGTTAATCGAAATCGGTCAAGTAGTTTTTGCATGTTGTTCGAACAAACCAACAGACAATTACAATTTTATAATAGTATAGATTACCTAGCATAATCCCAAAAACATAATATAACCTCAAAAGCATACAATGTGTATTTTTTGATAGGGTGTTCAAACTGTACCATTGAAGATTCTTGAAAGAACGACCTGTTTTCTTTATACATTTCTCGATTACGAACTTCAGTTTTCAGATCAAGGGGAGTTGGAAAATAAAAAACAACTTATGTTTTCCAACAGACTTATGCGAACTGCAATGTATTGACTTATGCGAACACTATCATCCTAAGAGAATAAATTAATAGAACAGTTTCACTCAGAATGTGTCAAGAAGAATCTCCATTTAGATTACATGATGAACATCCTGAAAAAGGAATGCATTACTGGTGGTATAAAAATTGAAAAAAACCTCCATTTCAAATAGAATGTGACACCTTTAAATATCCAAGTAAATAGCAAAGGGCTTCAGAAAGTGATCTCTAATTAGATTTTATTTACGATTGCGACTCCGACCACGGTGAAGGACTGGTGGCGTTCTTAGGTTAGGAGTCAAGTAAATGTGGAAATGTGATAGTCCTGCCGTTAATTAACGTGCCTTGCAAAAATAAATAGTTGAAGTGTAGTTTAATAAATGTTTGAGAATATATCAGGTCCCTTCTTCTCTACGCCAGTAACCAGGCTGGATGACAACGGATTTGTCGGAAGAAGGGGCCCAGGTCCAACCTCTCATTCTCTACGCCAGTAACCAGGCTGGATGAGGACGGATTCTTCGGAATGAGGGAGTTTGCATAATTTTAAAGATAAATGTTACATCCAAGAAAGCATATAGAGATAGAGAAATTTAAATTGTGTAAAAATATAACGGATGCAGTATCGCTCAGAGAGACTCTTGCATTCGTCCGACGAAGCCCCGAAGTTACGTAACAGGTTACGTAACAGGGGGAGAGCTGGATAATAACGCCGCATGGAAGTTACAATCCAAGAAAACTTAAAACAAGTTCTTTTTGTGAGATCCCAGGAACATTCTGAAAATGACGACCTACGGCGGACATTGGCTGTTCTATAAAAGTTCTATAAATGTATAAACAGAATATCGCAGCGGGTGTTCAATGTCTCAAAACCTCGCACTTTTAACGATATATTTTTGTGCTCGCTGGGTACTAGATATTTTATAAAAAGTAAAACCATTATCTTCCACAATAACTTTAGATATTAGTATATTAAAGTATAAGTGGATAAAAAGGGCTTTAAAACACGCGCGATTTTTCGAGCACGACGGCGCAGCCGGAGTTCTCGAAATAGAGCAAGTGTTTTTAAGACCAGTTATCCACGAATACTTTACGTTATTTTTTTTTATTGGTGCACTTTGAAATCATATATACTGGTATTATTACTACAAAAAATAGATATAAGAACTAATAATGCAAGAAGGTTGAATTCGTGATGTGACATCAGTATAACTTTCGTTGTCATGGAAATGAGAAAAACATTCATTTGCAATTTGTTACCAAAAATCAATATTTGTTGTCACCAGAGCTCAAAAATGAATTATTCTAATATCGATTTTTGAATAGTGAGGCAGAATCGCGGTTAATACCGCGAAAATCCAGTGATATATATAAAAAAGAATATGAAAAGTTCATCAAATGGATGGAGGAGCACATATAAATGAACGAATCGTGAGTAATATGTTATTTGACGTTACAAGGTACTGTCAGATCAATAATCAAAAATTTGTCATTTAGACTTCACGTTTCTCGATTTGTTGATGTTGTCATGGTTACCTTTAAAAAACGCGCGTTTTTTAAAGTTCGATTTAAACACGCTGGGGCGTGCTTTAAATGGGTAAAAAGGGGCACCAATAAAAAAAAATTATTTTTCGAATCCAAGTAAACACTGCGGGTAAGTAAATCAGGCGCGGATCCAGCCCTCAAAAAAGGTTGTGGGCACGGCCTCCCGAAATTCGGCCAAGTGCGAGTCGGACTACGAACTCGCGCAAGTTTGGTCGATTCAAGTTTGGTTATGTTTTACAAACAGTACAAACTACTACACAGGGTTCATTTATCACTAGCGACTGAGCGACTAGCATAAAATATGAAAATGTACCAATGTGCTCGCTCACAATGTGTGTATATATGTGTTTGTAGCACTATACTTGTGGCATCTTGTGTGTGAATAATCCTGAACTCTGGCATCCGCTCAGAACTGTGGCACCTTACACTCTGTGCCACAATTTTCATCGTCGTTTCAATGAAAACTATATGACATATCCCAATGCTTTCTATACCAGAGGGTGTCATTATGATCATATTATTCGTTGGAGCGGTTATCACATGTACTACGCGTGTATTTTACCAACTATTAAAAAAAAAACATCGAAGTGTGTGACGTGCCACAATTCAGTTTTATTCAGGTAGTATTCACACACAGTACTGTGGCACACAATATTTATCGATGAAAGCGACATCTGCTGGAGACACATGTACTAATTACAGTGTTGCCATTTCACCTAGTCCAGCTTGCTGCGGACCCTCATATAGTGAGTGGGTATTGGGTAATTAGATTCACTTGTTAGTTAGTTTGGGTCAAATCTTGCAAGTGAATTTTGACCGACTTCTAGTCGTCCGATTAATTTGAAATTCGGCAAGTGTTCATGATTCCGGTGATAATGCATTATGGAATTTGTAAGAGGAAAAAACAACGGCTCCAAGATGGTGGACGAGATTTGTAATTAGGGTCGATTTGATTCAAAATTGGTATGTGGAGGTTTTCGGAGTCGGATATTATGAAGTTTTTGTCAAAATTCATAAATTCAAGATAGCGGCCCCAAGATGGAGAAGAAGTTTTCTGATTATAGTCATATTTTATTCAAAATTGGTATGTGGGGGTTTTCAGGTTCGAAGATTTTGTCAAAATCCATAAATTCAGGATGGTGACTTCAGGATGGCGGACGAGTTTTGTGATTATGGTCAGATTCTATTCAATATTGGTGTGTGGGAGTTTTTGGGGTCGAAGATCATGATTTCTTTCAGCTCAAAACTTACAGGGAAGATACCTTGTAATATTCTATTAGGAATGAACAGATTGAGGCACACTAACTAAAAATCAAAAATAAAATAACTAATAAAAAGCCTTTTCAAAGACAAGATTTTATTTAAGCCTTGTATGAAACGGTATAAAATAAGTTTGAGTCATCGCAGACAATGATTTAATAATTTTTTGTTGAAATAGTCTCTCCTTTCCAGCTTCTCATTGGCTGCAATACATTTCTCGCATTCCACTTTTCCTGTTACTATACCATTTTTTATATTATTCTTGAAAAATCTGAACACGTCCTCTTCTTCTTGCTGTGTCCATGGTGTTGGAATACTTCTTTCTTTTTTCAATCCTTTGGTTCGTCAAGTTCTTCAATATAATCTTCTTTTTCTAGAAGTCCTTATTCACTTGCCACTTCTTCTGGATTTTCTTGTCCTCAATAATGAATAAATCATTAGAAAAATATTTTCTCGACAATATGCCATTTTTTTGAAAATGTGGAACTACTTTCAAGGCCGTTATTCAGTCTGAATTTAACCTTGGGTCAATTGAATTCGGTTCTGTTGCTAAGGATTGGCCAATCGAATCACTGGATCTTCAACTACCAAACTGAGATTGGTTGAACTTATATCTCAATGCAATGAAACTGGAAGAGTTGGATGGTGATGAGGGTTTTTCATAAGGTAATGGTGATAAGATAAGATAGGTAAATACAAACTTTTATTTAAATTGCTCCATTCGTATGTCTGTCAGTCTTTCCAGTTCAAAATGTGTGATCCATGTTTGAACCACGGATGCCAGCATTCGATTTAGCTGAAATTTGGTAATTCCAGTAACAATACTTTATTGATTTTTGTTAGAAAAAAAATGGCGGTACCAAGATGGCCGGACGAGTTTTGTGATTATGGTCCAATTCTAATCATAATTAGTGTGTGGAGGTGTTTGGGGTCGGATATCATGTTATTTCTGTAAAAATTCATGAGTTCAAGGGGGCCAATTTTTTGGCCTTCCTTTAAAATATGGTTCATTCTATTCATAATTAGTGTGTGGAGGTGTTTGGCAAAACTTAAAATTCCTCAATTATTAGATAATTTATTGAACAGCAGTAATGCATGTAAAGTCTCCGACGCGATACTCCAAAATATCCAGTTCAATTATTGACTACGTATGCTCCAACATAGATGAAAATGATTGTGATGTATTCAATTATGGTCTTTCAGACCATGAAGCTGTTTTGTGCTATGTCCAAATAAAGTCAAATTCGTCTGGTAAAAAGAAGAAATTAGGGAAAATATACAGCAAAATGAATTTCAATAAATTCAAACAACTTTGTACTGCTAATAACTGGAATGAAACATTGAAATGCAACGACCCATGAACTAAATTCCATTCGATGATGTCCGATATATTCAATACTGTGTTTCCTCTAAAGGAGGTCAAAATTACACCGGTAAAACCTTGGATAACGAAAGGTTTGAAACTGTCAGCTGAAAATTTGAGAAGCTTACATTTGATTAGGAAATATGCTATGGATAATGAAGCATTCATTTCATTTTATAACAAGTACCGGCATATTTATAGAAGAACTCTGAGAGCTGCAAAGCAATTGTATTATAGACAAAAGTTAGAAAATTCAGGTAATAGGCAAAAAGAGAGTTAAGCAATCATCAGTGAGTTGAGGGGTAAGAAATATTCCGTCCCTATGACAACAAATCTAGATGGTGGCGATATTAATGAATACTACTGCTCCATAGCAGAAAAGATATCCAAAGAAATCCATCCTACTACTGACCCCATGGATTATCTAAAAAATATGACTGTATTTGAATCTTTTTTTTTATGCCAACGGATATTAAAGAATCAAAACGAACAATTCATGATGTGAAAAATAAAAATGCATCTGGATATGATGATTTATCTACCAAAATTTTTTCAAAGTTTCCGTGAGAAATATTTTACTAGACAGAGCATTCTACTCGCTGGATGAATTCTATTCTGAAAATTTTTAAATTTTATAATTTTTTTTTATGTTTTTTAATTTTACTTTATCTTATGTAAATTGTTTTATATTATTTCACCAGAATTTTGTTTATTTTATAAATATATATATGTGTGTATATGTGTATATTGTATATGGTTTTTTTATTATATATTACGTACCGTCAAACGGGGTTAAGTGTGTGTGTGTGTGTGTGTGTGCTGCGCTGCGTCCGAATCGCACACTTTACATTGTTTTCATTTTTTAATTAGGGTTTTAGGGTTGTGGGCATGCCCGCGCCGTGCCCACATGGGTGGATCCGCCCCTGAAGTAAATAAAAAGTAATTCCAGTACTAGCAACATGAGACGTTAGGAAAAAATGAATACCCCCATTTATTAGAAGGTAAAAATAAGAAAAATCCTTGCGCATTTTTTATATGTTGTAACGGTAAATGTAACGAAGTTGCTTAAATTAGACAAAAGTTGCATAATTTAGTGAACAATGAAATGATGTTACCATATCCGAAATATTAGGAACGTTTTCAAAATATACGGGGAAAACTGAAATGGCCCGTTTTCTTTTGTTTGCGCTAGTGCCTCCATTTTTAGGAATATGGAGATGTGTTCAAAAAACTTTCTTCTCTGTTCATTTTCAATACGATGTTTCGAGGGCCACCCTCAACTAATTTGTTTTCCGAATACGGTACCTGTATTTTGTTGAATGAATCTTACCGAGTTCAGATATGTGCACAGTTTACAATTCTTCTATAGGTGTTGTAATGTATCTTAATATGTATATTTCCTGGTATTTTTTCGACATTTCTGCCCATAATTTCCATCATTAAGGTCCGAACAATAAATATCCTCCCATCCAGAATACAGGCCTTATATTTTATTTTTGATAGTATTTGAAAATAGAATAAAATTTAAATTAAATCTACCTTGAATGAATACTCAAACTTTATATTAAATCGAAATCAAATCCAATTTTATGAAAACTTACCGTTTTCGAGAAGCCAATAACGACATAAAAAATACGGCCTGTATAAAAAATTTCAAAAATTTGTAAACTAGTGTATCTATTGTAAAAGCTCTCATTTGGAACAAACGTGATACCTAAGTGTCTCTCAATAAAATGGAAATATTCTTGCCCCAACTAATGGAAATATTCTTGCCCCAACTAATCCACATTATTCAACATTTGATACAAAAATTTCTCTTCCCAATAATTTGTTAGAAAAACTAATAGGGTTGGACCTGACTTATTCACGAGCGCCATTCTTGAATCAATTTGATAAGATTCATGTAAACTTAAAATAAAAAAAAGTCTGCCGAAACCAGGGATCGAACCAGGGACCTTTAGATCTTCAGTCTAACGCTCTCCCAACTGAGCTATTTCGGCTTGACTAATGAAGTAAGACATCTGTGTCGAGTAGTGAATATATCATTTGATTCATGTTATTTTCAAATATTCAATGTTTAATTAATGTTATTTTAATTGGCTTGATTACTTAATGAGTAATCAGTTATAGTTTGAAACTCGTTGAAGTACAATCGCCATGCTCGCATTACTGGTTGCATATTTCCTCAATATAGAGAATGGATAGTCAACAGATAATTCCTGAAAGTAAGTAGTGTTTTTCTTAAATGTTTGGCATCGTAAGATGAAAAAGCAATCGTCTACATAATATACCTAAGGAACCGTCTATGATTCGATCAGTGGAGATCGATTTCCTTTGAGCCAAACTCTAAAAAAACAGAACCTCGAGACTTGTTCATCGATTTATGTTCCATTTATTGTTAACCCAGATTTCTCATTCAGAGACCATATCTTGCAAACTATATTATTTGAAAATCACCCCTTCAAACTCAACCATTACTCTGTTTTTGCACTCATACCATAACTCCAAAAGGGCTCTCAGTTCTTGAATAAACCAACAATAGTATTTCGTGTAAGTATTTTATTAAAATTGCAAAGCAAATAGATAAATGACTTACACGAAATACAATTTTATTCTTCGTTGATCAGTTACGTGTACAGCTCCAATAAATTTCACCTTTAGTTCTTGAATAGCCGTTATTCTTATAAATTGTCATAAAAAAGTTATATACCTCTATTTATAGGTAAAAAAACATACATTTTTTTTTCATTCAAATTTAAACATGAAAACTTTTTAACAAAAAATTAAACCGACGAAAAAATCAACTGAAAAGCAAAAAATAAAATGAACCTTCTTAGTCTAAATGATAATTGAGCTCCTAAACTAATGTAAGTAACTGATTTTGAGTCGGCGCCAAACAAACAATTATCGAAGATCATTATCTATGAAAGAAGTCATCAAAACGCAGCCGTGCATCTCGCTGCCATCATTTTACGCTTCACCTAATTCAATTGCTAGTTTGTTTGGCGCCGACTCAAAATCAGTTACTTACATTAGTTTAGGAGCTCAATTATCATTTAGACTAAGAAGATTCATTTTATTTTTTGCTTTTCAGTTGATTTTTTTGTCGGTTTAATTTTTTGTTAGAAAATTTTTATTTTTTACTTTTCAGTTCCGTCTTTTGTCGGTTAAAATTTTTTGTTAAACAGTTTTTATTTTTAAATTTTTTGTGGCTAAAATCTACCAATTACTACCTACTTGTTTTTTGATTTCTTCCAAAATACTTACTTACCCACCTTACTTCATCTATTACCAGTTAAATAATATGATTATCTACTTTTACTATTTGTTGTAATATAAATTATTTTCGTTGTTCTGGTTAGTTTATTTCATTACTTTGTATATCATTCCATCCTCTCATAAAATATACTGATTTTGACGGAATAAGAATAATGTCAGTAGCGATCTGTCATTGTCAACTACGTATGTGTGTGCTAATGTTCACTAGTGAAAAATCAATTATCCCCTATTTTTCTACCCGTAAGGGTGGCTAATTCCTTTCGAATCCAAATATAAGGTATACCCTATCTATTAAAAAAAGAATCATCCAAGAACCCATGGTACAAAGTTATGCCTGATAGAATCGGTTAACGGACCAGAATTCAGAGGGTGAGTGATCAATATCCTTCATTTCGCTACCCTTAGGGGTGGATTTTATCTTTTAAATTCAAATGGTACCAAAGTCGAAGTACACCCTATCCACTGAAAAAAGAATTATCGGAATCGGACGCCTCAGTAAAAAGTTATGCGTGATCATACATACAAAAATATGATGGAAAAACATAAAATATACTTACGGGTCGAATAGAGAACCTCCTCCTTGTTGGTTTCGTCGGTTAAAAATGTAATAAAATAAAAAATATATACATTTACTTATAATAGGTACAAAAACAAAGATTTCTTTCGTTAAAATAAAAAACACAGAATGAAATCCAGTCTCCTGCATTTCTTATTTGCCAATCTTTCAATAACATTGAAACATCTGTTTGCACATCTCTATATGAACATGAAGTAGAGCTAATCAAACCAACCGCTCTTGTTGATCGTTGATCGCAGCCAAGTTTTCAATCACTTCAACAAAGAAAAACTTCGTTCAGCGGATGCCTCACTAACTGGCAATGCATTTAAAATATTAAGACACTTTTTTATCAAGGGAAATATGTTAGCGTCACAAGATTTAAAAAGAAAAAGATGAAAGAATGTAAATTCGTTGGAAAATATTTTTTTCGCTGAATTTTGATAATGTTAATTGTTAATTAAGTAATTTTTTTGGAACCGCCGATTTTATTAAAAACCTAATAATTGTTCACAGAATGACTCCATATTTTTTTTGCTTCCTGGAGCACAATTTACTTGTGTACTCAATAATATCACGCTATAAAACTGTTTAAAAGTTGATTATTTTGTTAATTATACATTTCTGAAGTTAACAAAATATGAGAAATCGAGTAAATATTCACATTATTATCAGTTTTATATCTGACAAAGGCATTCAACAACAATTGAAAAAAATACGCAATTTGTTTATAAAATATTTATAAACAAATGGAATATTTTGAAAAAAATGATTTTTTGCATTAGGTTGCCGAGACTTTATTAAGATTAAAAAAAAACTTATTTAAATTGTTAATAATAGTTTATTTTTATTTTATTTTTTTATTTAAATAATATATTAATATTTTTTTTCAATTAATAAATTGTTATTCTCTACGCAATGAGAAAAAAATTTGTTATATTAATAATGTAATTGTTCATTTACTCAACATTAAACAAACTTTAATCGGCATTATATTTTTTTGAATGAAACAACCATATACGACAAAAATTATTTTGTAATTTTGCTAGAAAATTCTATTGAAATTACAATTTTTTTTTACAGTTTGTCATATATCGTTGTTTTTGTTATTTTTTTGTGCCATTCAAAAAATATATTGCCAATCAAAGTTTGTTTAATTGTTAAGTAATTATTCATAAAAAAAATATTCTTATTCGGTAAAGAACCAATTATTAATTTAAAAAAAATCGTAATATATTATTTATATAATAAAAAAATTAGAAAACTATTATAAACAATGAAAAAAATTTGGATTCTTTTTTTTAATCCAAAAAAACAATTTTTGGAAAATATTCAACTCATTCATTTGTTTATAAATATTTTATAAACAAATAGCGTATTTTCTTAAAAAAACTTTTGTCAGACATAAAACTGATAATAATGTGAAATATCAATAAAAAAACAGTATTTACTCGATTTCTCATATATTGTTAAATTTAGAAATTTATAATTAACAAAATAATCAACTTTCAAACAATTTTATGGCGTGAGTACACATGTAAAATGTGCTCCAGGAAGCAAAAAAAATATGGAGTCATTCTGTGAACATTTCGGTTTTTAATAAAATAAGCGATTCCAAAAAAACTACTCATATAGCGAAAATATGGATACCTTAAAGTATTTCTCGTAAATAAAAAGCAAATCAATTTTCTCAAGTTATTTAATAATTCACAAATTCGGAGATTCGGCGCCGGATGGTGCGGTGAGGCGGGATGTGGGGATTTTTGACATACGCCGCACAGTAAAAAATGGTCAACAATTGTAAAAAGCGCATTTTATCATTACTGACTTTTTTGTGAGTGGACGTGCAATTTGATTACGTTTCGGCACTATATTCTTACTGGTACCTTAGACCAATCAATAGATATTTATTCGTGACAAAAATACTACCAGGAAACCGACCGTGCCATCATACGTAGTTATATCCTGTTATGTTTCCTACTCCCAACTGTCATTGTTTAATTTGTTATAAACATTTAAAAGCTTTTTTTTCAATAATTTTTGACTTGTAACTTGAAAACTAATGAAGCAATCTCGATACTCTCGTCGGACGAATTGTAGAGAATAAAAATGCAAAGAAAATGAGCCCAGGCACGACTCCATCGGATTCATTATTAGTAATGTAGAAAAACAGGAAAAACCGGAAAAAAACTGCGTTTTTTTAAAATTCATAACACCGCCAAGTTTTGAAGCAGGCTCTCCACGATATAGTAGTGATTGATTCTTAATGTGTGAAAAACTCAGGCACTGGTGGATTATTAGTTTTGGCATAATTGCAATCTGATTTTTTCAATGCATTTTATTGCAGCAGACCTGGATGCGTCATAGGTGGTCCGATTTCAATAGTTTTAAAAGATTTTGGGAGTTGAGGTATAGTACTATAAAATGACTAATCTCATTTTGCGTTAAAATGCTGCGAAATAGGTGAGAACTACTTGCAAACATGACCGAAAACCGGCGAGTGCATGAAAGCGGCTCAGGAGTGGGGGTAGAGGGGCTCAGCGCACTTGTATTAATATACATACGCTTCCCCGCGACTGCTGCTCTACCCCCACTACTCAGCCGCTTTCACGCACTCGCCCATTTTCGGTCATGTTTGCAAGTATTTTTCACCTATTTTGCACATTTTAACGCAAAATGAGAATATACGTTTTGTAGTTCTATACTTCTACTCTCGAAATCTTTTTGTAAAATTGGAATCGGACCACCTATGACGCATTCAGGTTTGCTACAATGAAGTGCTTTAAAAAATTCAGATTGCAATTATGCCAAAACTAAAAATGTGACAGTGCCTGAGTTTTTCACACATTGAGTTCAAATTAATCACTAGTATGTCGTGAAAAGCCTGCACTACAACTTAAAAAGTGGCGGAATTATGAATTTTTCATAAAGTTGTTTTTTTCCGGTTTTTCTCCGTTGTGATAATCCGATCGAGTTTGCATTTTAATTCTCTACAATTCGTCCATTGAAAGTACCGAGTATGCTTCATTAGTTTTCAAGTTACAAGTCAAAAACGATAAAAAACATTTCTTTCAAATGTTCATAACAAATTACCCTGGGTACATCCTGGTCTGATTTAATATTGACGTCCAGTTTGAGATATTTATTAAATTTGCAGTAATATATTACACAGGAAGTTTTATGGATTATGATCGGGCGACAATCTCAAGACCCATATTCTCCAAAGTTAATATTTTCACTTGAATTTAATTTAAAATTTCAACTTTTATAATAGGTACCACCTTCTATATAATGAGAGTAAATTATATACAGTGTGGTTCACTTCTCCTCTTTTTTTGTCGTAGAATAATGAAATTTTCATGATCGATAGATACCCCGAAAATGTACTCACTACATAAAAACTTTTCAACAAAAAATTAAACCGACGAAAAAATCAACTGAAAAGCAAAAAATAAAATAAACCTTCTTAGTCTAAATGTAAGTAACTGATTTTGAGTCGGCGCCAAACAAACAATTATCGAAGATCTATGAAAGAAGTCATCAAAACGCAGCAGTGCATCTCACTGCCATCATTTTACGCTTCACCTAATTCAATTGCTAGTTTGTTTGGCGCCGACTCAAAATCAGTTACTTACATTAGTTTAGGAGCTCAATTATCATTTAGACTAAGGTTTATTTTATTTTTTGCTTTTCAGTTGATTTTTTCGTCGGTTTAATTTTTTGTTAAAAAGTTTTTATTTTTTACTTTTCAGTTCCGTATTTCGTCGGTTTAATTTTTTGTTAAAAAGTTTTTATTTTTCAATTTTTTGTGGCTAAAATCTACCAATTACTACCTACTCGTTTTTTGATTACTTCTAAAATACTTACTTACCCACCTTACTTCAACTATTACCAGTTAAATAATATGATTATCTACTTTTACTATTTGTTGTAATATAAATTATTTTCGTTGTTCCGGTTAGTTTATTTCATTACTTTGTATATCATTCCATCCTCTCATAGAATATAATGGTTTTGACGGATGTGGAACAGAAATAATGTCAGTAGCGATCTGTCATTGTCAACTACGTATGTGTGTGCTAATGTTCACTAGTGAAAAATCAATTATCCCCTATTTTTCTACCCGTAAGGGTGACTAATTCCTTTCGAAATCCAAATATAAGGTATACCCTATCTATTAAAAAAAGAATCATCCAAATCGAAGAACCCAGTACAATGTTATGCCTGATAGAATCGGTTAACGGACCAGAATTCAGAGGGTGAGTGATCAATATCCTTCATTTCGCTACCCTTAGGGGTGGATTCCATCTTTTAAGTTCAAATGGGACCACCTTCGAAGTACACCCTATCCACTGAAAAAAGAATTATCGGAATCGGACGCCTCAGTAAAAAGTTATGCGCGATCATACATAAAAAAATATGATGGAAAAACATAAAATATACGGGTCGAATAGAGAACCTCCTCCTTTTTGGTTTCGTCGGTTAAAAAGGGGTCATCCTACGTGATATACGGCACGCCAGCACCGATGAAACCACCCATTTTTCCTGAAAATCATATAAGGGGGGAAAATAGGCCCAAAACTCATTCGGGTTGGTGTTCAGGATCCCCGGATTATTACTAATACACCTGTTTCTAGGAAAATTTTCATTCCTGAAAAATTCGAATTTGTCTCAGAAGCACCCCCGTATCACCGGTAATTTTCGAGGTAGAATGGTGAAATTTGCAGGCTTGATAAAAAACACCGGAAATGTACTCACTGACCAAGAGGGGTCACTCTAAGAGATATTTTATCTAGATATGCTTACGCTTTGTCCCATGTCTCGCAAACAAATAGTTTAAACGTTATAAACAATTTAGTTATAAAAAAAAGGAGACTCGATTTTTTGCAAATATCTCAAAAACCATTGAAGATATCGGAAATCTGAAACGTGATTCAAAGAGCACAGGGAATTTCCCTCAGATCAATATTACTTATTGATCTGAGGAATTTCCTAAAAACCTCCCGGAACTGTAGCACCAATATTTATCATTTTAATTGAGCGGAGAAAATACGGGTGACCTGGCGCGTGTGCGCTTCGCTCTGCTCGGATTCTTAAACAGAAAAAATATTTTAACTAATTTAATATGAATATTAATGAATGAAAAAAATCAGGCACTTGCTGTATAGTAGAATGAACAGAAATCCGTCGGCAAAAAATGTTTCTCTCAATTTTATTATTGATTATGCTTTTGTTAATTAACAAATGTTTCCAAGTTGGAAGTAAACAAAAAAACCTCGATAATTGTTAAACCAGACGCCATTTTTTTTGTGTTGTTTTCTTAAGGCTTTCAAAAAGATCCTCGGTGGAAAAATTGAAAAATTTAAATTTTCCATTTTTTTATTAACAATTGAAGAAGTAAAAACAAAAATAAAATATTGAATTTTTTTTTTTCAAATATCCATATTAAATTTTATTTTTTATTTTTTACTATAATTGTTTAAAGAATTGTTATAAACAAATACATTGTTTATGAGATAGTTCAATTTTTTTTTGGAAATGTAATCAATAATGAAAATGATGATTTTTGAGGAAAAAATCGTTTCTTAAAAAAATCGTGTCGCTTAAAATCGCACTTGGTAGTTAACAATTTTTTTTTGCAAATCAATATTGATATTAAGAAACCATTTTTTTAATCATTATTTCTATTGTTCTTTCTTATTCTGAAAAAAAAAATTAATTATTTTTTATTTGTTTATTAAACAAACAATTTGTTATAATCAAATAAATTTTCGCGCTATATTTTTTTTAATACTACAAAAATAAACAAAAATTACAATGTGTCGTTTTTAGGCAAAAAAATTGTTTCCTATTTTTTATTTAATTTGAAAAATTCTCATGCATTTAACTAATTTTTTTTCTTGTTTCTTATCATTATAATTATTATAACTTATAAACTATTGAAGATACGATGAGAACACTTGAATTCTTCATTGTTCTCCATAAAACCATAAACAAATTGAACTTTTATTTTAAGCTCCTACTCAATTATTTATTTACATTTTTTTTAAGGCTTCTAAATTTAATATCAAAGATACGATAAAAATAAGACACATGGTGATTTTTGTTTATTTTTGTGGTATTTAAAAAAAATATAGCGTGAAAATGTATTTGTTTATAACAAATTGTGTATTTAATATACTTACAAATAAAAAATGAAATAATAAAAAAAAAACTTTTTAAAAACAAGCTCTTATTCAAATACCCTGAATTCATAATCTACGACCCCAAAAACCTCTAACACCCACATACCAATTTTGAATCGTATCGGACCATAATTACAAAACTTGTTCACCATCTTGGAGCCGCCATCTTGAATTTATGAATTTTGACATGAAAATTCATAATCTTCGACCCTGAAAACCTCCACATACCAATTTTGAATCGAATCGGACCATAAACACACATCTCGTCCGCCATATTGGAGCCGCCATTTTGTTTTTTAAATCTTACAAATGCATAATGTATTGTCACGGGAACTAGGAACACCTGCCAAATTTCACGTCAATCGAACAACTAGAAGTGGGTAAAATTTAACTTGCAAGATTTGACGACAAACATCGGGATAGGTGAAACTAAATAAAAGCTTGTAATAAAATTAAAAGATTTTTTCTTCAGACTAAGATAGAACCATAGAAATCAAGCAATAATTTTTTTTAATGATTTTTTTGTTAAAAATCATTATTTTCATTAAAAAAAAATATTGAACTATCTTATAAACAATGTATTTGTTTATAACAATTTTTTAAACAATGGTAGTAAAAAAATTAATTCATATGGCTTTCAACAATGTTTTTACTTTTTCAGCATCTTCAATTGTTAATAAATAATGTTTTATTTTTTATTTTTCCACCGCGGATTTTTTCTATAGCCTTTAAAGAACAGCTCAAAAAAAATCTGGCTTTCAGTTTAAAAATTGTCGAGGTTTTTTGTTTACTTTCAATTTCACGTGGAGGCCTTCTCCAACGGGACGAAATGGCACTTGTGAACCAAACTAGAAGTCATGGCATCAGTTTTTTGGGATGCATATAGAATAATTATTATTGATTATCTTCAGAAAGGAAAGACAATCAAAGGGGGTTATTATGCAAACTTATTGCAGCGTTTGAGTGATGGAATCAAGGAAAAAGAAAGTTTCATTAACAATGCACCAGTTCAATTATTCTTTATCGTGATGGACAAAATCAATGAGTTGAAGTTCGAATTGTTTCTTCACCCACCCTATTTGCCAGATTTAGCCACTTGGATTAGTTTTTGTTTCCAAGTTCGAAAAAATGGCTCGGTGGTACAAGATTTGCAAACAACGAAGAGGTGAAGTCTGCGGTTGATGGCTATTTCGAGGAGCTCGACGAGTGAACCTAGCTGCAAAAAGGTGATTAGGTAGAGAAATAAAGATATTTTTTCCCAAATTTTTCATGTTTTCTTTGTTAGGTCCGGTACTTCTGGGACTACCCTCGTAATGGTAGTAAAGTAGCGCGCACATATCTTGAAATGATTAGCAATTTGGATAATTATCCGTAAAGTTGCAAAACTGATGGGAATGTGATATAACACCGAGCCCATATTTTTGAGGATGGGTCATATTCAATTGAATTAAATAGAAAGAAACATTTCTATATTTTTCTCAATTGCCATAGAGTGCTAATTGAGAACTGGAAATCAGGGGACCTTCGATTGATTTGAATTTGTATTTTTGTACAAGAAATTGCTTGCATTTTTTCTATCGTTTCAAACCTTTTCAGTTTCAAGTCGATTATTTGATCGTGATAATGAAGTAGCGGCATTTTTTTTCCAAAATGCATATTTTTGAAGCAGTTCATGCTCAATTATAATCACTTTTTATAGTCACGAGCAAAGTATACTATTGGAACACAACAATCAGTGTTTCATAATTTACTGCCAACGTTTTGATGAAAATTATCGTCTTCTGCCGTGCTATAATATAAATAAACATATATAAGAGGCACATCGTTGAAAAGATAATTCAATTCTCTCTTCAACCATTTTTTTTATTTCGACAATATGTTTTTTTACAATATGCATTTGAAATGTCAAGTATGAGTGCGGAACTGAATGGTACCCTTACCTCGATAGCCTTTGAACGGTTTGATGTAAAACAATGTGACAGATATTATTTTGAAGGCTATTACCGATCCTACCTTTTGAGATACATTACAATTACTCAACAAAGGGCGCTGGTGGTACATCAACTTTGAAATTTCGGGAGGCATAGGTATAGTTCCACATCGTTTTTAATATGAAGAGCAGGTGAGTAGTATTATAATCATTCATTAGAAGGTCTTAAACATCGTCAGAATCATCCAACTTCGTATTAGGCATTTCTAGGTAACTGTTTAATTTAATTTTCTCAAAAATACAACTTCAGCAGTTACAACAAGAATTCTAGGAAATATTGTCAACATAGTAAGACCACCAAACAGGATTATAACCTACCAAGGTACGTCGTTTACTGGCTGCAGTTTTCAAAATTTTTGTAAAGAGAAGAATATTATTCATATTCTGAATGCAACTGCAACACCGAGAGCTAATGGACAATGTGAACGATTGAACCAAATTATCACACCTGCCCTAGCTTCAATGTGCTAGAGAAACTGGGATCAATACGTAGGGAGGCTGCAGTATGCTATTAATAATACTACACATAGGACAACAAAATCGACATCTTTCCATCTCCTCTTTAATTTTATCCCCAGAAGTTTTGATGGAAATCATGTGGATGATGTTATAAAAAACTTGAATGGACAGTTAGACGGAATTGAGAGAAGAAGAAAAGAAGCGATTGATTTGATAAGGAGACATCAAGCAAAACAAAGTGGAAAATATAATCAAGGAAGATTTAAAGCCACATACTATCAACCTGGAGATTTAATCATGGTGAAACGAGAACCCCCATCAACTGAAGAATTGAGGAAACTTGCTTCAAAATTCATGGGACCTCATGTCGTAACAGAAAAACTTGGTATTGAATACAAGATCTTCCAGAAATTCAAAGAATATCACGATTTTATAAGACCCCTGTAGACTCAATGAAAAGAAGTAATATTCAAATATCACAAGATGATAATGATAGTGGAAAAAGCAGCAATGAAGAAAATCATAATGGAGAACCAACCGAGAAGACAGTAAAGAAAGAAAGAAGCCCATTCGATATCAAGATTTAGTACTTTTCGTGGACTAAAAGTGATAGGATCGCCGAATGTTGTGATCACACCTTTATTATGTATAAACACCTTTAGTTTGTTGTTCTAGATTTTGACATTTTGTTTGCGATGTTCGACATGAGTTGTAAAAGTAATGAAAACATTACTCAAGAGTTCTAAAGTTTTATTCATTTGAGTAAAAACGAAATTTTTGGGAAATTTGCCCGAATACATTTTTAGTTGAAAAAGAGAACTTCAAAACTAACAGAACCCCCATTACAAACTCTCACCCCTTTGCGGGTTGATTTCCAAAAACCCTGAAATATCTTTTTTTTCATTTGTAACAAATACCTCAAATACCAATTTTCATGTTTTTTACTAGCGGTACTTCCATTCAAACTATCACACCCCATGTTACCGCCTTTAGGGTTGAATTTTAAAAAACCCTGGAAACTTCAAAACTAACGGAACTCCCAAAACTAACTTTCACCACCCCCCCCCTTATTTCATCCCTTTGCGGGTTAAATTTCCAAAAACAATAAAACACGTATTTCTTTGATTTGTTTGAAAATATGAACAGGATGTTCATAAAATCAGATGTGGAATCATCTGCGACTGAAAGATAAACTTTAGTCACTATCTTCCTTATTTCAAGATAACCTTTTGTGGGATATTCATGTTGAAAAGGGAAACATTCTCAATTAAATATTGAATAGGAAGATTTTTTGTGAATGGAAAAATTCACGATAAAAATGAAGTTATTTTTTGTAGATGTCTAACAGAAAACAACTACTTCCTTGGCTAAAGCCACGCTGGACATCGTACTACATCTGATAGATATTCTGACAGGACCATAACTCAAAAGAAAAAATCTAAAATTGAACATTTGCATTTTCATTCAAATAGTTATTTGATTTTCTATTCCAGTCCTAATTAAGAACTCATATAGATGAATGAGGCAAAGAAGAATGTTTTCCAAAAAACAGTACTCACCAGAAATCATCTGTAACATTGACGCAAGAGATGCATCGCATTTACTAGGTCTTCAATACATCTTCCTATTCAATATTCAATTGAGAATGTTTCCCTTTTCAACGTATTTCTTTATTTGTAACAATGACCTCGAAAACTGATGTTTATGACCCAAACTTAAAAACTAACAGAACCCCTTTACAAACTTTCAACCCCCATTTAACCAACTTTAGGGTTAAAATTTCAAAAACCCTGAAATAAGTGTTTCTTTATTTGTAAACAAGAGCCAAATATCAATTTCTATGACTCCAACTTCAAAACTAATGGTACTTCCATACAAACTTTCACCCGCTTTTTCACCCCTTTAGAGGCGAAATATCAAAGAAACCTTACTTATTTGTTATCTATGTCATTTTATAGGAATACGCTGTCAAAATTTCAGCTTTTTAGGTCCAGCGGTTTGGTCTACATGAAAACGTTGCATAGAAGCGTTTCGATTGAAACGTTACATGAAAACGTTGCACTCAAATTCGACCTTGAAATTTTACTCTCAACGTGCCCGAAAAAGATTCACTTAAAAAAATCGCCAAAATCCGTGTCGTTTTGGTAGGTTTAGATTTGACTTTGAGTAATCGACGCACGTTCTTTCTATTTCTATAAATAACGAAAAAGGTGTATGGACATCTTTATTACCACCTCACTCATTTCTTTAATGAGGTTAGGTGTGCAGACAGTCCCCACGAAATGTAGGCTAACAAACCAAACAGAGAGGTGGTCGTGCATTTCGATATCTTTACTCCTTACTACACTTCTCAGTCGGTCTCGTGTCGGTGACGTTCTTTCATTGTTTGAGGGGAACTTCAGAAGCCGACGACCAGTGTCAGAAAAGCCACTAGACCGTAAAAGTGATTGGTGCCTTTGTTTTGTTTCTCGGTGATCAATTTTCTAGAATCTAAGATTCCTGTGAACCAGAAAATATTCCTTGTGTCATTCCATGTGACACTTTGGAAATAAAGTGGTACATTTTCGTGAATGTGGGGTGACTCAACTCTTGGTGAATATCTGTAGATTTTGTGTTTACTTCTATAGCATTCAGGTGAGTCTTATATCTATTCGAATTCCTATTTATTATTATTCTTCCTCGAATTGTTTCTGGAGAATTAAGAATTGTTCTTACAAGAAGATACATCTGATTTATTACCAGAAAATGTTGAGAAAATTAAAGGTTCAACTACCTATTGGACTCATAATTAATATCAATCAAAATACGCCAATCAAGCGTGAAGAACGTCATAAGCCAAATTTCTCCACTATTTAATTAAGTCATTTGATTGCACCGTTTATACACATAATCTTAATATCTGTCAAATGGTAAGTTCTAATTTGGCAGCAAGATTTTCTCTGGATGAAAGTTGGGATTTTCCGAATTAAATGGAAATAAAAAATTAATTTATTCTGTATCTTAAAATTGTCAGTTATTCTAAAAACGCTTAACTAGTTTTGCTTTATTTTAATTTTTTACAAATATAATCTCAGTTGTTGTTTTCCAAATCAGTTCCTAGGTATAAAAAACACCCCCGTAAATGATGAAATGGCAATATCTCCCCTGCAAGCCTGGATGGAGAGAGGGTTACTTTATTAACTGGATGATAATTGAAATACAATATTTTTGACCCCTCCAAAAGGGTGGAACTCCTCCTCCAATCAAATTAGTTGATTTTTTCATAAAATGTAGATAGTATTCACTTTGATTCTTCACGAAGGCTAAAAACCACCCCCACAATTAATATTCCAATGTATTCCAAATCATGAAGGACCTGGAGAATTGGTATTTGGAAAACGGGTTAAAAAGGTTTTCTTACTCTAGATAAAACATCCCCTGGATAATTACCGAGGGGGAAACAACTACCCAAAATATGTACACCATAATTAAATATCTGATAATGAGCAATATATGAAATATATTTAGGATAATGATAGTATTTAATGTACTGAAAATGTGTTTGAATAATTAAAGTATACTGAAGCTATTTAAAGTACCTACTAGAGATGTATTGAAAATAAACAAAATATACCAAGGGTATTGAAAATACTGGAAATGTACTTAGAATTGAAATATAATGAAAATAAATGGAACATAGTGATTATAATATTTGGGGTAATTAAAGTAATAAAAACGTGATGGAACTATTGAACTGATGGAATCAACGATTTTGGTATACTTTACCTCGTGTTTTTACAAAAGTAAATATCTGTTGGTGAGAAATTAAAATGAAAGTTTTCAAGTTATTGGGACATATTATTATATTTCATTCAAAAATCCTTTATTGAGGATCAGGGCAAATAACTGAAAAATTAAAAGTATTCCAAAATAAATATTTATTAATAAATAAAAAAGAAACAGGACAAAGAAATTTCCAATAATTTTCCTAGAAATCCTTTCTTTCCTAAAAACCTTATTCGGCGTATTCCGAACATTCAAAAAAACACCTAGCCAAATCGGTCCATAAAATATAAAAACAATGTTACCCCGTCCGGGATTCGGTCCTGTGACTTTCTGCTTGGTAATACATGACTCGATAGTCTTTTTCTTCGCCAAATTCCTTATATACCCGAATTTTCCAATTTCCGGCAACTTTCCTGATTTTTTCCCGTATCAACCATCCTAGGGCTATTACGAACATTATATTTTTTTATCCAAATCGGTCCGCTGTTCTCACGTTTTGCGCTTAGAAAGAATCGAGATTTATTTTTATTATATAGAAGATTATATATTCCTGAAAACTTTCCAGGACAAATAAATTTCCAATAACTTTTCTAAAAAACGTGGGGCGCATGACTTAAGTGAACTATCAATGCTTCAATTATCAATTGCATGTGCCCCACGCTTTTCGCTTCAAAGCTAACAACTATTTTCATAGCTATTGAAAATTTACAATAAAACATGTTCAGGACAATCTCTATGGGGTTAGGAATCTGTATGGGGATATAAATCTGTATGGGGCTAGGATGTTACCTTCACAGATTTTTTCCTTGCGCGATGCCTGTAAGGTCAATAATCGCAATAGTGTTCATTATCGCGGAGCACACTCTAGATCGCAAAAAAACAACGTCCGCTCGTCACCGATAGGGAGAGATTGTGTGATCCTTACCTCATTTTTTGTAAACCATAAAAAAAACAGATAGACAAAAAACGAGTTAATATTGTATTGTCATCAAGTTCTGAGCCATTTCCAAAGTTTCAAGTCTCTAACTCATCGGGAAGTTAGTTTAAAATCGATTGCAAGATTTGTACCGGCAGTCACATAAGCCAACTAATAAAAACGTGGTTAAAATAATAGTAGTTTATGTAACAAGTTCGCAAAGTGAGTCTTTAGCGGACGAATCCGAATATGAAGATGATGTCCGCTAAAGCCATTTGTGTACGTGTTGCATCAACACTTTTTAGCTTTCCTAATAAACAGAACATAAATGCTACACATATTTCCTCGCCGTGCATACCTTTTCAATCATCATCCATACGCTAGTGTGAGGAAGTTGTGCAAAAATCTAGCAAGTGATTGTTTTCCAATGACACATTTGTCAAATACTTGTCAAATATTAGCATTCATTTTTCATGAATAAGCATTCCAAAAGAATATTTCGCAGAAAACGTGTGCTGTCACTACGAAATTTCAAATATTCTAAGATTTTAATTATAAGTTTTCTGAATAAACAAAAATAGTGGTATTTTGCGGACTATTTTCAGTATCCAAAGTAGGCACTTTGTGGAGCGTGTACAAAAAAATAATTGTGTACTGAACTGCATTCCAAATATTTTAAATATATTCGAGGACTGAAAAGGATATTGTAATATTTAAACTGTAATGAAATACTGAGAATGATATTGTGGTAATGAAAACAATGTTAACTATAAGTATTTCTTGGGAATACTGACAAATATTGAAATATTTTAAATATATTGTAGATATTTTGATAGTGAAAATAATATTTCAAGTATGGAGGATATTTTTGGAATAAAGTTAATTAAGTATGAATGGTTTTTATATACTGAATATTGAAATAATTTAAATATATTTTGGTACTGAGAGTCATATTGGAATATAAAATTTTCTGTATGTACACCTATTTAAAGAGTTGTTTCCCCCTCGATAATTACTTTACTCAATATTGGTTAGTTTTCTGAAAAACACCGGTTTTGAGGTAATTTCCATAACCAACCTTCATTGATTATTTTCCAATCCGTATTTGAGAGGTGAAAAAATAAAAAAATATGAAATTTAAGTATATGCTGTAGCAGAACTCTCCTTCAAGGGGTGGACCACCTTTAATATAAATTTCATTAATAATATATCTTTATGCTTTTCGTGATTTTTTTCAACTTTGTTTCTCTACGTATTACAATTATATCTTGAGTTTGCTGCTAAGTAGTCCCAATGAGTGAAATCCACCTCTAGGCTTAATATTATTATTATCAAGGCGAGGCGCTGGGCAACTAAAATTCCATAAATTGGACGCTAAAAATTTAGTTAATCCTTTTCGCGGCACATATACCTGTTAGGGATGCCATAAATTGGACGCTAGTATTTCTTACCTGCACAAATAGGCCGAAAGCGGGCTGCAGAAAACCTGGCCAATCGAGTAACAGAATGAAATGTTTTTAAAATGTTAGTACCCACAGCAAACACAAGAAAAATCATTGACTGCCTGGACAAAAGTGGTGCATAAGTTTTTTGTTTCGAAAAAAGCAACCATACCATGAAGCAACAGATTGGTAATAGTTTAATTATAAATTAACTTCCGAGTGGTCCAGCGATCCAAGGTGCTGGTTCACGAAAAGGAGCGTGGGTGAGCGTAGGTTCAAGCCCCAGCTCGGGCGACAGCCTTTTTTTTCAATTTTTTCTTTCGAAATTGAAAAATGATTTTGTTTGGAGCAAATATTGGTCCCAAAACAAATCATTTCTCATGTATGAGAGCTGTCCGATCGAGTAACAGAATGAAATGTTTTCACAAGCATTTATTTAATTTCACAGAATATGTATGTGTTTAGTTCAAATCTTGAGAAGTGAATTTTAACCTACTTCGAGTTGTCCGAATAACGTGCAATTTGGCAGGTGTTCATGATCCGGTAACAATGTATTATGGAATTTATGCCAAAAATGGCGGCTCCAATATGGCGGACGAGTTTTGTGATTATAGTTCGATTTTATTCAAAATTAATATGTGGGAATTTTTGGGATCGGTCATCATGATTTCTTTGCCAGAATTCATCAATTCAAGATGGCGACGACTTTTGTGATTATAGTCCGATTCCATTCAAAATTGGTGTGTGCTTTTGGAGTCGGACATCATGATTCCTTAGTCGAAATTCATGAATTCAAGATGGCGGCTTCAGGAAGGCGATGTGTTTTGTTATTATGGCCCGATTCTATTCAAAATTGGTATGTGGGTTTTTTTGCGGTCGTAGATTATCAATTTTTGTCTGAATTCAATAACATGACGGATTTCATGAATGACTAAAAATAATTCAATCGAAATGATTAAAAAAAAATTAAGACAAGTTTTTAAACAATAAAAATATTTCTTCAATTGTTTGACCTAGGTTATTCTATGAGTAACAAATTCAAAAGCTTGCCGCGAATATAAAATAGGTATTCTTGCCTGGCAAGATTTTGAATCTGTTACTCACAGAATAACATGGCCAAACAAGTAGAGAAATAATTTTTCCCATTTGGTGCAGTTGTATGAAAGCCTGCCTTAATTTTGTTTTCAATCATTTTTATTTTATTCTTTTCAGTCATTCATAAAATCCGCCATTCTACTGAATTCTGACAAAATTTTTGAATGGAATTCGATCATGATTACAAAACACGTCGTATTCTTGGAATTCATGAATTTCGACTGAGAAATCATGATGTCCGACTCCAAAAACCCCCACACACCAATTCAGAATGGAATGGGACTATAATAACAGAAGTTTTAAGTTATAATAATATTTTATTATATGTATATATGCACTCTGTCTGTCTATTCTTTCGTACACGTCATAGATGCGCGGGACTTTGTAAACACAACAGAGTGTATATATATATATATATATATATCATATATATATATATATATATATATACTCTCTCGACTTCGTAAACACAATAGCGTATAGGTTAGAACACGCACGGCTTGCTAAATACATACGCATTGATATTGTAATATTGAAATATAATTTGCTTTTAAATTTATTAAAGTTATGACGCGTACACTTGCTAATCACACAATAATGGAGAGATTATAACGCGTATGACTTGGTTAGCACAATAGTAAAGAGAGGTTATAATGCGTACTTGCTAAAAATACATAAGCATTTATTATTGTCTGTATAAAATCTCTACTTACCTAACTCCATCAGCAATATCCGGAACTTGTACAGAAACACTGTCAGGATTCATTATTGTTATTACTTTTTATTATTTATTATGTACAAAAAACCTGTATACACTCAACAAAAATAATCGTCGCGACACCACACTGTTTAATGTGAAATAGAAAGACGAAACGAAAATAACTGGCTTGCTTTCTATGAGAGAGAGAGAGAGAGAGAGAGAGAGAGACAGACAGAGAAACACGCGCACACCGCACGGCTTATAACCATAGCGAAAGTCTCGTTACAACTTTTGGTCTTAATTTATTCCGTCTAGCCCTCTTTCGCAACGCGCGATAAGGAACTACGTTCCAATATTTCTATATTTTCGTGTTTTAATCCTATTTATTATTCATTTATTTATTTCTAGATCTACATTCCACAAAATGTCTTGAAAATTTCCTCAAATTATAGCGTCGCGTCGTACTAAAAGATACATAAAAATTATGTATGCTTACGTACTGCTGGGTGCCGAATTTTTACTTTTTCGGTTAAACATTGTTTCACATACGTCTAGGTTTAATATTCTTTTTCTACGTTCATGCAAAAAACAAAACATCATTTAACCATATTTAGTGAAAAAAGTGGTTCTTTATTACACTTTACAATAAAATGTTTATCGCACTCATCTGTCATTCTACATCTGTTATTCTACATCTGTCATTTGTGATCATGACAAACATAAACGTCAAGTCGACGCAATTTTTAGCACGCTTTTCATTTAGCACTTCTATAAACGCAAATATGTTGGGGTGGATAGAATAAAAATTAGAATGAAATCCAGAGCACTAAGACTCGCACGCATTTGTGGCAACCCATTGCGATTGCCACACTGCCTATACTGCATTATGAATTGCCTTTTCAGAATCCGCTACTACTTTTCTGGGTTTTAAAAGCGAGCCAACTCGCACTTATTTTTTAATAACCGAAAACACTCTCCTGAGGCTTATCACGTTTATCAGGAAGTAACACAATGCCAGTGGAATTGTATGCCCATTTTCAAGCGTATGGATGGTGAATTATTAAAAAAATCTTGTGCGCTATAACTAAATGTCCCTCCCGAGTAAATTTTGTCTCTACTACATCAATAGAGAACATTTGTCAACCACGAAAACACCAATCTTGATCGTTAATGAACAGAAAATTGTCTTCTATAATTGACTAAATATTTACTTTTCCTAAGATATCTATAATATCATAGGTGGTTTTTGGTAGCGGTGGCTGAAGTTTTTGCCTACTATTACAAATTGTTGCAAATCTAAGAAATATCTCCAACCGTCACTGTATTCATTGCTTCACTATGTTTTGTCAACACTGAATGTATTATTTTAGGTCTTTCGGCTGCATCTTCTTTGTCTTCCTGTTCACGTGTTGCTGATTATTTAGCGATTTAACTTTTTAATATCTTCAGGATGAATCATTCCGTCTTCTACGTAGGGTTAAAATGAGCCAGATACAGTTAATCTTTTCGTCAGCGTCCCATTTAAGGGGATGATTAAAATGTGCCAGGTATCTAGCGACCAATTCATGGCCGCCCACTAAAATTTGGGAGAGGGATTATATCAGGGTCCAAAAGAAGGGGTGTAGATAGGTTTCAAATGATAATTCTACTTCTATCATCAATATATTTCGTTGTTTGAACTGTTCCGGAAATGGTTGAAAGCCCACATAGAAAATGAAAAGGCAAAATTGAAACAAGGCCTTCGGTACTGGATATTTAATTTAGCATTGGTGCTATTTAAGGTTCAACTAAGAATAATTTTAAATTTTGAATTGACGTGGCCGTCACTTGATGAAAATCCATATTAAAGTCAACACGTGTCGAGGTTTTGTAAACCCTATTAGGTGAAAATAATTTAGTGAAGTGGGTGTCTTTCGTTTGCTAGAATAATTTTACTTATATTATTTTTTTTGTCGAAATGGGTAGGTACTTGTATTCCGATCGACTGCTTTTCATGTAGGTACACAGCAATGTAAATCAATTAACATGTCTAAGGATGATTACCCACATTGCATTATAATTGTAACTGTGAATAAAAAATACAGCTTGAAAAAATGACTTCTTCCGAAACAAGGCGGGACTGACCATTAAACAATAGGTATCAAAAAATACAGTTGATGAATATAATTTTCCGTTTTTCAATTATGTGATGTACAAAAGGGACTATGAAAAACGAGTCATCTTGATAGTTTCTAATCACCAACACCCAGACCCCAGAACGAAATTTTTGCAATACAACATTTCGGCGATGAATCTCACCTTCTTCAGGGCTATAATATGAATAAGTATATAAGTACAGAAACTACAATTTCAAAAACGTATACTCAGTACACAAGGAAAAAACACGCCGAACATATTCCAGTAGTCCCTCAAAATAGGTATTCACCGTTGAGTCTACTTACCTCAAATGTAATTAATTAAGTATTGTCAAGATTTAGCTAAGAGGGAGATTTTTATAAATCACCAAAATTGTTGAGAGTATGGGTTGAGTAGTAGTTCAAATCAATAGAAACATATACTATACACTAGTAGGCCAATCAATAGAGATTTTCTTCTCTATTGATTCTGTGACAAAAATAATATCAGGAAACCGACTGTGCCATCATACGAAAGAGGGTCCGTAGTTATATCTTGCTATGTTTCCTACTCGCAAGTGTCATTGCTACATTTGTTATAACATTTAAATGCAAAAAAACCTTTTTTTTTCGTTTTTGCTTGTAACATGAAAACTAATGAAGCAATCTAGATGCCCTCAATGGACAAGTTGAGAGAATTAAAATACAAAGAAAATCAGTTTTAGCGTAACTCGACCGAAAAAAGACATAAAAATCAGCGTTTTTTGAAAAATTAATTACTTCACCACTTTCTGAGATATAGTACAGGTTTTCCACGACAGATTATTGATTAATATCTACTTTATGTGTGAGAAATTGAGGCGGTGTCAGATCATTAGTTTTGGCAAAATTATAATCTGAATTTTCTAACGCACTTTATTACAGCAGACCTGAATGCTCCATAGGTGGTCTGATTTCAATTTTTCAAGAATATTTTGAGTGTAGAAGTATAGTAGGTACTACAAAACGTATATTATCATTTTGCATCAAAATGCTGAGTGCGTGAAAGCGGCTGAGTAGTGGGGGTAGAGCAGCAGTCGCGGGGAAGCGTATGTATAGTAATACAAGCACGCTGCGCCCGTTATGAATCTACTGCTCTACCACCACTCCTGAGCCGCTTTCATGAACTCGCCCGTTTTCAGTCATGTTTGCAAGTATTTCTCACCTATTTCGCAGCATTTAAACGGAAAATGAGAATTGACGTTCCCTAGTACTATACTTCTTCTCTCGAAATATTTTAGAAAAATTTAAATCGGACCACCTATGGAGCATCCAGATCTGCTGCAATAAAGTGCGTTGAAAAATTCAGATTGCAATTAGGCCAAATTTATGATCCGACACCGCCAATTATTATATATCAATCACTACTATGTCGTGGAAAGCCTGAACTGCATCTCAAAAAGTGACGGAGTAATGAATTTTTAAAATACGCTGATTTTTTTTGGTTTTTCCAATTTTTCTGTTACTAATAATCCGATCGAGTCATTCTTGTCCATTGAATGCATCTAGATTGCTTCATTAGTTTTCATGTGACAAGCAAAAAATAAAACGAAAATATGTTTAGCATTTAAATGTTCATAACAAATTTAGCAATGACACTTGCGAGTAGGAAACATAACTGGATATAACTACGGACCGTTTTTCGTATGATGGCGCAGTCGGTTTCCTGGTAGTATTTTTGTCACGAAAAAATCTCTATCGATTGGTCTATAACCCAGAACGTCTATGTTCACGACATCGAAGTCTGGTATTGTGATGAATCAGTCCAAATTCCATTATATCGATCGTTAAGCGATGGTGATTTTGTGTCTTATTGTTTTCATGAAAGAATCTAAAAAACTCAGTCATTATTATATTGAATAATTTCCCTAATAATCTTGAAAATCTTAAGTAAAAAACCTTCACTCCATGACTCACCTAATATATAATTACCTGCAGATTTTCCAAAGTTCCCAATGCGTAGCGGTCCTTTCAGTTGGACTAGAGAAATGTTCAAACAACAATTCAAAAACCAAACAAAGTCACATTTATTCGAAACTGAAAGAAATAACACCTTTAGTGGAGAGAATATAAATGTAATCTATCAAATACCATGTATCAATTGTGAATTGGCATATATAGGACAAACAACGCAGCATTTGAAACGCAGACTAAGGTTTTTTTTTTCATGTGTATTGACGTTTTCCTAATTCCCGTGGTTTCTGTACCTAACTATTTTTTTTATTATCGCTCTGAAGAAGGCGAGATTTATAACCGAGACGTTGGTTATAAATTGTAGACCCTGAATAGTGTGTTTCAATTGTCGAATTGCTCGTGAAACTGAAACGCACAAGAAAACAAATTTGAAATTGAAAACTTATTAGTGGAAAATATAAAGAACCCCGCTCAAACATTATGGAAAAGTGATCTATGTGGGAATTGTCTGAATTTTTGATATTTTTGTCTTCCTGATTGAAAGTTACCATTGCGCTTCCAATAACCAATAGTTTTGGAGATATTTACCAATGATACAGGATTATCCCGTGTTCAATCCCTATCGGTGACAACTTTTTTATTTTATTTTTTAGGTTCATTATTTTTTAGGTTGTTTTTTGTGCTAAAGTTAGTTGGAAAAAAGAGAGTTGAGGTTTTCAACTAACCAGGTATAAAAAACAAACATAACTCAAACTCAAATGCAACCCAACCCGGAGCCAAACCAAAACTAAACTCTTTTTTTCAACTAACTCCAACACAAAAAACAACCAAAAAAATAAAATGATAAAGTTTTGTAACCAGTATGACTGCCAGTATCTCGGAACCTATTGGTTATTGGACTTTAGCGGAATGGTAACTTTTAATCAGGAAGACTTCCTCCAAAAAATATAAAAAACTTAGGTATTTCCCACATAGTTTGAACGGAGTCCTTTAAACAGGAAATATTAAGAAACGTAAAATGTTATTCCGAATCTCAGTTTATAAGAATCGTAAAGTGTAGAACCTTCAAAATAGTTTTTATTGAAAATGTAAAATTTAGACTGTTTTTTTTGGTTTTATTTTTATTATAAAATTGCACAATACCAGAATGTATTTTGAAAAAAGTAAATCATAAATCAGTAAATCGTGAGCCCCTACATTATTAGACTGTTGAACGAGTATGCCCGTTAACTTCACCAGGTGTCATGTTATCACAAGTAAAACTATATCCAGTGATGTTTCCTTTGCCGTCATACCCATAATTTTAGTATGATTTTCACAATTTCCTGAATAATATTTGAATATCGATAATATATGAGTGATTTGTTTTCGAATGATTATATCTCTAAAAAAAAATCCTGACGAAATCGCTATCTACTATAGTTAATGGTAGGAAAATATGTCTGTTAAAATGTGTTACAGATATTGGTCCGACCATTAGTCTACAATCTCCAATACCTTCAAACCTGTATCAGCAAATGACTTCCTGTTTAATGAATGAGAGCGTGAGTAATGCAACTTCCGAGAAATTAAAATATTTGAATATGATTTATCATGCGGTCTGAAAGAAAGGATATATTCTGATTCAGTGCATTGTTTTCGTGATAAGATATTCACGTTGAGCAAGTTACCTCATAACAATATTCATAATGATGCATCACGAAGATTTTATCGATTTCCTTGGTATTATATCGAACTGATTTATTTTTGAAATATTGTCAATTATACTTGTTTGAGTTATTATCGTACTATAATCGTTTATTCCTTCACATCTGCATTGAGTTGGTTGACTGAAAACAAAAGATATAATATAGGAAAAATTGTAAAATGAAACGATGATATTAGAAAACGATCACCAGATTCAATGATATATTGAAACGAATGATCCCACAAAATGAGGAAGCGTAGTAGCAGAAATCAACATGAAAGAATAATTAATAAAAAACCTTTTATTCAAATGCACTAAAAAGTAAAAAATAATTGCTTTGGATGTGAGAAGTAGGTTATTCCGTGAGTTATAGATTCAAGAGCTTGTCGCTTTTGTATTCGAACTGAATACTTTACGCGACAAGCTTTTGAATCTATATCTCATGGAATAACCTATGACACATCCAAAGTAATTAGTTTTTACTTTTTAGTGCATTTGAATAAAAGCTTGTCTTTAAAATAGTAAATTATGCAATGAGCACAAAATGATGCCCATTTTGCACGAGTATGAAATTTGCAGCACGAGCCGAAGGCAAGTGCTGCAATTCATACGAGTACAAAATGGTCATTTTGTTGCGAGTTGCATACTATACTTTTTCTATGACAACATATCGTTCACGTTTAATATATGCATACATTGCAAAAACTTTGAAAGAAATAAACTGATGATATTTCATTACTCCGAATTCGCCGCTAATGGGCTTCCTATCAGAATTAAAATATAAATTGAAGAAATATGTAAATATTTTCTTTATTGCTATTTCTAATAGGTACACAGAAATAGAAGCCTATAAATGTATGTATGTATCTAATTGAAGTTGAATGTGCAATTATTGAATATCATATTTGGAGAACTTGATTGCTGAATACTCAATTCTTTTCGAAATTGATAATTTGTCGACGTTGAAGTAGACGGCTTCTCGCGATTTTCCATTTCTAAATTCGTTGGTATGCCTGATGGTATGTTCTGTATTGCATTTTAAATTTTATTTGCTATGTCAAGCTTACTTTTCTCCGATTCATCAATATATTCCTCAGCGACTGTAGTAGATTTCCAGCCACCGTGGCGTTTTAACGTGGTTATGTCACCTCCAGCATCAACAAGAATTGTTGCGGAGGATCGGCGAAAGCAGTGCCCAGTATATAATTCGTAATTTGGCAATTTTAAATACTTGGCAATGTCTTTTCCCATAGCTCCAAACTTATTCAGAACTATTATCTGAATGGTACACTTTCCTTTTTGATAATTAATGAAAAACCATAGACCATTAGCATTTTGAGGGCGAAGATTTGCGTATTTTTTATACATTTCGTAGAATTTGCCAGTTACAGTAATCTCGTATTATTTTGGTTTTACTGTCTGGTATTGTTACTAAAACAGCTGAACCAAGATCATTGAAATGAGCAATTTTCATTTGATGTAATTCATGTCTTCTACATGCACCCATTACTCCCATAACTAATGCAACCTACAATGTAAATTAGTTTACTTAAACATATTTTTCATCAAATGGAAATATAAAACTTACTGTTGTTGCCAAATATATTTCATCTGGAGCCTGTTCAATGAAATTATCGATGTCATTTGCTGTCCTGGGTTTGTAGCCGTTAGACTGCCGCTTGAGGAATGCTTTCAGTTTCAAATATTTGGCAATATCTATATCATTATAGATACTAAGAGTCGTTCTCAGCATTGAAAAGTGTGACCACAAAGTGGAACTTTTACATTTTTTGGCTAAGTCGCCAAAATAAGCCATTAAAACGTTCTCAGAAAACGATTTTGTCTTTTGATCTACCTTCCATTCCAAAAAAAGGTTATAAGCGCGTTGATACATACTCTCCGACGTTTCCGGTAATAAATTCAGTGTTGTTACCTTCGCTGCTTCTATTATGTTCGGAGGTGTCAAATCTAAGTCAATATCACTATCAGTTTCCATTTTAATTAATAGTTTTTATAGAAAACAACTATGAAATTACTCGTTACCTACTAAAACTTTGACAGAAACGATCTGCTGACATTTCATCAATTTGTCGCTGGACGTCATAATTTGACAAGCCGTAGTCGTCGTGATTTTAGAGTGAACCTCGACCTAACACGAAATATTCCATTTCGCATTTGTTGCTCAGCAACTTGCCTAGCAACCGATGCAAAAATGAAATTCTGTACAAAATGTGCTTGTTTATGATTGAAGTTACGGTTATAAAATGAACATTTATCGAGGTGGTCGTAGAAAAAGGTTTTTATTAATTATTTTATTTTGTGCTTTTTAGTACTTAAGTACGGCTTAATCTATGCATTTTTGTTAAAGCATCGTTATTATGAGGCCTTTTCCCTCTAAGTTCTGAGCCATCTAGTCCTTCAATGAGGGGACCATCGAAAGATTAACTCATTCCATCTTGGAGTTGCCATCTTCAATTTATGAATTTAAACTAAAAATCAATAATCTTCGACTGAATTCATAATCTCCGACACAAAAAACCCCGACATACATACCCATTTTCAATCGAATCGGGCCATAATTACAAAGCTCGTCCGCCATCTCAAATTTGTGAATATTGATAAAAAAATTATAATATCCTACACCGAAAACCCCCACATACCAATTTTGAATAGAATCGGACCATAAACACAGAGATCATCGGCCATCTTGGAGCCGCCATTTTGATTCTATGAATTTTGAAGGAAAATTAATAATCTTCGACTCTGAAAATCCCCACATACCGATTTTGAATCGAATCGGACCACAAACCTAAATCTCGTTCTTTTTATCAAAAAACATAAAAAAAACCCCCGAAACCCCCACATACAATTTTGAATAGAATCGAACCATAAACACAGAGATCATCGGCCATCTTGGAGCCGCATTTTGACTTCATGAATTTTGAAGAAAAATTCATAATCTTCGACCCGGAAAAACCCCACATACCAATTTTGAATCGAATCCAGATTGTGTCGATTTCGGACACAATTTCATCAAAATCTTCAGGCCTACGATTTCTCCTTCAATTTTCTGTTTTTTCTGCTCGAAAAATGGTTTCTGTTATTCTTGTTCTACCTTCTGATCTTTCAGAATCTTACGGAATTTTTTTCGCAACCATTCCACCTCTTTTTGTCGACGGTTCTCCTCCTCTTGTATTTTTCTCTCTCTTCGTTCAACTTGTTGTCGACAATCCTCCTCCTATTTTTCTCTCTGTCATCGTTCCTCCTCCTCTTGTTTTCACCTCTGTCCTCGTTCCTCTTCCAGCAGTCGTCTCTCTTGCTTGGCAAACTGCAGCTTGATCATTTCCATGGATTATTTTTATCAAATGAGCTACTGAAATCTTCGCTTCACCAACACCCTCTGTTACGAATCTGAGGTTCGTGGCTATTGAAATACTGAACATTATTCTGCGCGCAATTCACTGCACTTGATTTTAATTTGAATCAACTCTTTGTTCTCGAATAATTGCTTCTTTCTCTCGCGTACGCTCAGCACTCGCTCCTCGTATATTCTCGGAATCCCTCGATCGTTCTGTCGGTATTTTCTGGAATTGCTGTGACGTCAGCCAGTCGCGTGATGAATATGTAGTGGCGTAGTGTATTCGTTTTTTATAATAGTATTCCGAGTGTATTTTTCAAAAAAGATCCATTATAAAAACAACTACATGAAAGATATACCTTTTAAGAAGTTGTTTTTATAACTTTCTTCATTTGAAAAATAGATTACTCAATTTTAGAGGTTTAATTTCTCTACATTGAAAACGATTTTGTTTTGCATAAAATAAAAGGATTAGATTATTCAAAAGATATGGGAGGGGATGGTAAAAATTATATACATTGGGACAAAATGTGATTGAATTATTGCCCTCTGAAGGGATATGCGAAAATATTCAATAGCGCAGTTGAGGAAGATGATTTTTCTACTGCTGATGAATTCTCAAAACTTTTGGTTATTGTTGAATTATCAAGTAAAAGCAACCAAGTTCTCAAAATATATATTTATTTACTAAAGCCTGGAAACTTGCAACTGTGTCCGAACTCGGGGTGGAATTGATGCGTTCTTGATATTCACCTTTCGCAGTGGAATTGTTACTGGATATAAAAAAGAAGAAAATGCAGCGGGAAAAACACATTACTATGGCGCTTGAGGTATTCAGCAAAAAGCACGTTTCGCTCACGAATCTGAGGTTTTCAAGTTATATGGGCAGTACCGAAGTGGCAGCAGAGCATTTGTGTCTAGCGATGCCAATTTTATCACCTATAATCCTTATTTTTTTTTTTTTATTTCATACCTGAAAAACAGAATTTATGTTAACAAAATATAACTTCTTATAGAAGATTGGATTGCGTGTTGGCAGATCATGATTAAAACAACAACATGATTGGTATCGCTAGATCCGAGTTAGTAGAGCTAACAAGTACTTAAGACAGAAATAGATAGAGGGTCGACTCGTTACGCGCAAGCGTATCCGCATGTTAATAAAGCGGGTAATATGAAAATTTCGGGCATTTTTAGTAAATATGGCTAGACAAGACGGGTATTACCCTTATTATCAGTGCAATTAAATGAAAAATTAATTGATGCTGCTTCATAAGTACATACATCAGTTGAAGCACATAATTGTATCCAACTACGACGATGGTCGAAATGCCATGGCCGCCCACAAGGTGGAAAAAAATCAGATCTTGTAGAAACGTTAGGATAAAAATGACATTCATTATAATTAATTAGGTGATATATCAATAGCAGAAGACATATAATCAGAAAATACTAGTTGAAAAGGGAAACATCCTGTTCATATTTTCAAACAAATCAGAATATTCAAATTTATAATATTTAAGTTGAACAGGTCTTTGCTACTTTTACCTGTAAAAAACATTCATCATTTGAGGGTACTTATAGCACAAAATAGATCAAAATTACCTGATGAAATGTTTTTTCACACAATGTTTTTTGTTGTTTTTCTCCTACGAAGTGAAGTGAAAAAATATATCTTTATTAACACGATCAATCAGGTGGAATCGACCATCACCTCGTTTATATCTCTTGTCCCACAAATCACATTCAGCGCACTTTTTACACAATTTGAATATACATAATTTTTAGACAAGGCTTGAAAAACTAATAAAATAATACATTGAAACCTTCATATTCCCGGGTTATACACGTATAAAATGTCTAAAAAAACATGGCGGAAGTTGAAGCACGCGCACAAAAAATTATCTAGAATCAAAATGCCTATTAGCGTAGGTACATGCGGTTGAGTTATGATAACATAACCTCACAATATTACCAACAGAAATATTGTATCTATAAAACAGAAACAGCATTTTTTTAATCTACGGGGCATTGACTTGTTTGAAAACATGAAGAGGGTGTTCATAAAATCAGATGTGAAATCATCTGCGACTGAAAGATAAACTTGAGCCACTATTGTCCATCGTTCAAGATAACCTCTTGGGAGGTATTCATGATGAAAATGGAAACATTCTCAATTGAATATTGAATGGAATTATTTTTCCGAAAATCTACCACATTAAAGAAAGTATTTTTTGTAATATCTAACAGAAATACATCTTATAGATATTGAGAAAGGACCACAACTCTGAAGAAAAAATCTGAAAGTGAAAATTCGCATTTTCATTCAGATAATTAGGTATTTTATCCTCTATTCCACTCTTAATTAAGAACTCATGTAGATGAATGAGGCGAAGAAGAATATTTCCAGAAAGGAGTACCCCCAAAAATCATTCGTAAGATCGATGCCAGAGTGGCATGGCATTCACTAGGTCTTCAATATATTTTTTCTCCAATTGACAGCAAATATTAATTTTGCAGACATATCAATCAGCAAAGTATTACTTTTCCTGCCTAGGCAGCAAAGTGAGGACTTTCCTGCCTAGGCAGCAAAATAATTATTCTAGAATAAAACATTTGACATTTTTTGACAAAAAAAAACATTCATTAGCAATTATTACATAATACTTTCAACAAGAATTTTAAAAACATATTTCCAGTTGGTATTAACATTGATAGTAAAATTACTACAATTCTGGATAAATAGGCCCTTTTCTTTCCTCAGACATCGTTCTCTTTACATTCACTATATTACCAGTTTGATTCGCCTCATAAGTAGTTCCTACATTTGTCAAAACTTTTTCACAAATACTGGTTTTACTTGCCATTGAATCCCCAACGTACCCTTCTGCTATAGTTGAGGATTTCCACCCACCATGTCTTTTCAACATTGTTATGTCACCTCCTGAATTTACAAGTAAAGTGGCAGAACTTCTACGGAGGCAGTGTCCCGTATATTCTTTAGCATTCGGCAACTTTAAATAGACAGCTATTTCTTGAGGTATTTTACCAAATTTATGGATACCAACAAATTGCTTTACGGATTTACCTTTTACGTATTTAAAAAAAAAATATTCTGTCATTTAATTCAGCAGGCCGAAGAGCTATATATATTCTAACAACATCTAAATATTCCATTATTACGAAAGACCTCGAATTCTTCGTCTTCGTGTTCAATAGGGATATCAATAGTTTATTGTTCATATCTTCAATATTTTCTATTTTTAAATTCAATATTTCGTCGCAGCGACATGCACCCGCAATTCCAAAAATCAATACAACCTAAAAGAATGGATTATAAGTATTTTCACTGTATCGTATGAATATCTTATTTAAAACTTACTTTTGCTAATAAATATTCATCATCTAGACATCCAGTATAAAGTTTGTAATATCTTGTTTTTCGAAAACTCGGGACTTCTTTGCCTTGTAGCCTTCGGATGCCCGTTTTAAATATGCCCGCAACTTCAAATATCTTCCTATATCTACGCCATTTTTAACATTCATAGTTGCCTTCAACATGGAATATACAGACCAAAGTGTAGAACTCTTCATTGTTTTAGATAATCCAGCAAAATAAGCAAGTAATACATTCTCCGAAAAAGTCTTCGCATTTTTCTCCATGCAATAATCCATAAATCGTTTATAATTTCTTTCATATTGTCAAACTATAATTATTATGGACATATACGTTTCCATAGCAACCAACCATTCCAACAATTGCGATTTCTATCAAATTTTGTTTGAATTTATCACTACAGGAAAAATAAAAAGATTGTGGGAATTGTAATAATTTGCAAATACAATATCCTACATATATCATTATAAACAATTGGAGAAAAAAGTATATGTTCAACTCGGCAGCAAAGTAGATTGACTGCCTTAGCTGAATTCCTAGCCTCGCTACGCTCGGCTATGAACTATCAGCCGCGGCAGTTAATCTACTACTTTGCTGCCTAGTAAAACAAATAACTATTTTTGACGAAAATATATTTCACGCTTCCACGATGATCATGCTTCTAAACATTTCAATCGAATTATTATCAAATAACGTAATAGGAACATAAAGTACTTAAACTATAATTTTTCATGAATGCCACCCTTGTCGATTGTTCGGAGTGAGTATATACCTACGTGATCATTTAGGTCAGTAGAATAAATAACGCATCGCAAAATGAATTCGCACTTCTATAACTTTGTATACAAATGTCTGTACCGCCTTTTTCGACTTATTGATTAACTGGCAACCCTGTTCCAAAAAACAAACTTTGGCTAGTTTTTGAACGCAGTCAGAAATGTAAATAACGAACATTATCCCTATTAGATCATTGATAGTAGTAAATATTTTATGAGGTTGATACCTAATTTCAAATATTTTCTGAACAAAAAAACATATTTGCCGAAAGAAGTAAATTAACGAAAAATACAACTACCCTAGTCATCATCAAGCATTACAAAAGTCTACAGAAGAATGGGCAGGCATTATTTCCAGATATAATCTATTTTCATCAGGTCTAGAGAACACTGAATTCACAAAACTTTTTCAGATATATTTTCTATTTGTATTGATAGATAACAAATTAAATTTCCTGAATGCGCAATGAATCACTTGGTTTTGAACATGTTTTATATGTTTTATTCTTCATCACTTCATGAATATAATTCCTATAAACTCATCTAGTAGACACAAGTTACCAACTACTTTCTTGATTCTTCCATTTTATCTCCGAAACGAAGAACTTTTCTACTAGATAAAAAAAATAAAAACTGTTTCAATTTCCTATTTCAGCACTATGTATTTGGATACAATTCCCCCTCTCTTTAGCAGTTCCGAGACTGTCTTTTTATGCTTCATACATATTCGGAAGTTGCCTTTAAAAAAAGTGAGCACACCATATGATATCAACAATGTCAACAATGTATAACGTCTCATAAGTCTTGGAATCAGAACTGCTACCGTTAGAGAGAAAGTTTTTCGAATACGGAATGATGGACATAAACGGTTACTTCCTCAATAACAACGTTTCTTTCTGAGACTGCGGAACAATTCAGCATCGTTCACGAGATACTTTTATAGACCAGAATATTCAATTTGTTCCTGATGATTATACAGAGTGGGCCATTGAAAATTGAAGTATCAAAAAATGCTCGGGCACGTCAACTCTTGTTTCGAGGGGGACATCGTTCGCGATGGAAGGCACCTGCAATACTGTTCATCCCTTGGTGCTGTGACCGCCACCCAAAATTTAAAAGGCAACATATGGCAAATGGTACCTCACGTAAAAGATAGTTTTTCTACGACAACCTCGATAAATGTTCATTTTATAACCGTAACTTCAATCATAAACAAACACATTTTGTACAGAATTTCATTTTTGCACCGGTTGCTAGGCAAGTTGCTAAGCAACAAATGCGAAATGGAATATTTCGTGTTAGGTCTAGGTTCACTCTAAAATCACGACGACTACGGCTTGTCAAATTATGACGTCCAGCGATAAATTGATGAAATGTCAGAGGATCGTTTCTGTCAAAATTTTAGTAGGTAACGAGTAATTTCATAGTTGTTTTCTATAAAAACTATTGATTAAAATGGAAACTGATAGTGATATTGAATTAGATTTGACACCTCCGAACATAATAGAAGCAGCGAAGGTAACAACACTGAATTTATTACCGGAAACGTCGAAGAGTATGTATCAACGCGCTTATAACCTTTTTTTGGAATGGAAGGTAGATCAAAAGACAAAATCGTTTTCCGAGAACGTTTTAATGGCTTATTTTGGCGACTTAGCCAAACAATTTGAAAGTTCCACTTTGTGGTCACACTTCTCAATGCTGAGAATGACTCTTAGTATCTATAATGATATAGATATTGCCAAATATTTGGAACTGAAAGCATTCCTCAAGCGGCAGTCTAACGGCTACAAACCCAAAAAGTCAAAGATCTTTACAGCAAATGACATCGATAATTTCATTGAACAGGCTCCAGATGAAATATATTTGGCAACAAAAGTAAGTTTTATATTTCCATTTGATGAAAAATATGTTTAAGTAAGGTAATTTACATTGTAGGTTGCATTAGTTATGAGAGTAATGGGTGCATGTAGAAGACATGAATTACATCAAATGAAAATTATTCATTTCAATGATCTTGGTTCAGCTATTTTAGTAACAATATCAGACAGTTAAACCAAAATAGTACGAAATTTTACTGTTACTGGCAAATTCTACGAAATTTATAAAAAATACGCAAATCTTCGACCTCAAAATGCTAATGGTCTATGATTTTTCATTAATTATCAAAAAGGAAAGTGTACCATTCAGAGAATAGGTCTGAATAAGTTTGGAGCTATGGGAAAAGACATTGTATTTAAAATTGCCAAATTACGAATTATATACTGGGCACTGCTTTCGCCGATCCTCCACAACAATTCTTGTTGATGCTGGAGGTGACATAACCACGTTAAAACGCCACGCTGGCTGGAAATCTTCTACATTCGCTGAGGGATATATTGATGAATCGAAGAAAAGTAAGCTTAACAAAAGGTCTAACTCTGGAAAGAGCAAGTAAATCTACGCATCATCGGCATAGAAGTGGCAGTTGCTAAAGTATTTATGATTATGTAATTCGTGTGTATACAGATGAATAGTAGTGGCTCCAGAATCGAACCTTGAGGAACACCATTTTTGACAGCAAGGAAATCTGAAGTATATCTCTCAATCAAAACAGCTTGCATTCTATCGTGTGAATAGGAGTGTAGTAGTAATACAGCACTGTTGAAGAATCCAATAAAATTAAGTATAGCAAGCAGATTTGATTCTGTCGAAGGCTTTGGTATAATCGAGCATGACCAATGCTGTCAGTTGATTTAGAGGTAAGAATGTCATCCATGACCTCCAGAACGGCAATCACGCAGCTGTGCTGAGATCTGAAGCCCGATTGACAGAAAGGCATGATTTTGTACGCATCCAAGTGCATCTGCATTTGGTAGAAGCGAGCATACAATGCTAATAGCACGTAGTGATTTCAAATTATCTGGATTGGGTACTTTGGGAAGTGGCAAAATGAATGACTTTTTCCAGATGGAAGGAACCACGTTATTCTCGAAACAAAAAATGAAGATATGGCTGATAAGTGGAAGAATTATAGGACAGCATTGCAATAACATTATTATGTTGATTTTATTGGCCACCGTGACTTTTGATTTGATAAACAGGAGAGTTTTGTATATTTCGGTTTTAGATGGTAGAGAGAACAAGAAATTGCCCACTTTCAGATACGTGTGGATTGTGTAGTGATTAAAAATATTTTGGTCTAGGAGAAGGTCACAGAAGGTGTTGTTTTTAGGTTGAATACCAGTATGTTTGAGTTCCTTCCCAAAAATGCCCGTTATTTCTGTTGATGATGATGTTTTAAAAGACGTTTTCCAATGATTTGATAATTTTGTTTGCCCTGTATGCTCCTTTTATAAGAGGTTCTTTGGTTCGCGTTAATTGACATACATCTCATCTGTCTTTCTCTGCCTCGAATTGAATATTATAAAACAGTTAATCACTGAAAAACGAACAATCTATATATGTCAGATCAGAACGTTATCCATGTGACATTCACTCTTTTGATAACCGAATGAGTTTTATCTCAACTGATAGTTTTTAACACTCAGGATATGCCTAGGTAGGCTTGCCTACTTATTTCTGTGCATGGCTACCTGGCGAGCAGATGTGAACAGGTACGTCAGGTAACTACACCGATCTGTTAACCAATCGAAATTGATATCATAGGTAAGATAATTTAATTACAAAACTAATCGTATAGGCTTGCCTGCAAAAAATCGTACATAAAATATTATTGCCAAGCTACCTGACCGTTGAATGTATCCGAGTGCGCATGCTCGTGTACATGTGAGTGACAGTGACAACATTTATTTACACTCGACAGTAATTTTGAACTCTAATTTCGATCACAATTTTTGTATTATTTCATACTATATATACTTACAGCTATGAAATAATCAAAAATAAATAATTTAATATATTTATAAATGAAAAAAAAATGAAAATTCAACAATTTTTTTTTCATTTTAAAGCTAAATTATAAAATTTGAAAATGATAAAAAAATCTATATTTTTTATTTAAAATTAAATAAAGAATTATTTATTTATTATTTAAAATCAAATAAATGCCGTAAAGTGGGAAAGAATAAGTGTTACTTTTAAAATTTTAGTATAATAAATTTAAAAAATCATCAATATAGAAAAATAAAATTCAATACATTTATGTTGTTAAAAGCGTTTATTACAAAGCATATAAAAGAGTTCAAAATTACTGACGAGTGTAAATAAATGCTGTCACTGTCACTCACATGTACACGAGCATGCGCACTCGGATACATCCAACGGTCAGGTAGCGTGCAGCTGCTATGTTGTGTCCTGTTCTATCACACGGACCTCGGACGCTCTACTTTCTCTCTCGCACCTATCAAATAGCTAAAATTCTAAAACTTTATAGCTTGGCAATAATATTTTATGTACGATTTTTTGCAGGCAAGCCTATACGATTGGTTTTTTAATTAAATTATCTTACCTATGATATCAATTTCGATTGGTTAACAGATCGGTGTAGTTACCTATATTGACTTACCTGTTCACATCTGCTTGCCAGGTAGCCATGCACAGAAATAAGTAGCAAGCCTACCTAGGCTTATTCTGTGTGTTAAAAACTATCAGTTGAGGTGAAACTCATGCGGTTATCAAAAGAGTGAAGGTGATGAAAGAAAATTGATTAAAATTAATTCAATTAAAAATAGCTATGAACACTTTTCGATAGGGAAGTTATCATGGGCATATTTGTTTATAAATTATATTTGATAAAAAACATGTCTCATCGAGCTATCAGATCGGTGAAGGTCGATCTCCCACGGTCTCCTCTACTATTAAGTTATACTTTTTTCTTTCGATTTAAGTTAGATGATATAGAAATATGAGTTAGGTTAGGAAACCTACAACTCTTGATCGTAAAGTTTAAGGTTTACTTAAAAATAATAATCTTGTTTGTATTTTCCAATGAAATATATGTCCCATGATATGTCGTCTTGATTGATGATGTTTTCAGATCAATAAATAAATTATGAAATCTTCGTTTCCAATTAGACGCGCCATGGGTTTTTTCATTTGTTTTTTTTCAATAAATATGTATCGATGAATCATATTGTGAAATACCCTGTATAGTAACGGTGATGCCATCCTTGGTCTCCTTTCCTTGCAGTAACATGGCAATTAGGCTAGCGACAGAAAAATTACTCTTTCAATATTTTTTATTCAAGCGGTAATATCTAGGAATTCCAAGCATTCAATGTGGGATATTCTATTGTAGGCTGAAATTTAAAGGTTTTAATTTGTTTTTCATGACAGTCGTGGGTATATTCAATGGCAACAGGTAATGATGTTAAACAAATATGTCTTACAGTTAGTTGTTTGTCGATACATGTATTCAATATATTTGCGGCCAATAATGTGCCATCTGGCCCCATTTGTACTCTTAATTATTTAGCGGTTATTTACTCACCTGTTCACCTAATATTCGAATTCTAACTAGTCCATCATCGAGAATCGCTACATCTGTTGGAGTGGTTAGTAAGTGGCAGAACATGTTTTTTTGGGAATCTAATAAATAATTTTCACGCACTTCCGGACATCCAAATCATTTGAAATTTTGTACACGTATTAAGAACCGATGACAATACAATAATTTCATAGCTATGACCTGGTATTCTCAAAAAAATCGTCAGAAAAAATGTATAATTCACATTACCTACCAAAATTCGGTGAAGTTACTGGTTAATGCCTACTTTACATTTCAAAAATTTGTGAATTCACTGGTATGGTTTTGGTACTTTCACCGAAAATCATGTACAGAATACCTTTTATAGATTGAGGTGCGGAGAGGCTGAAGATCTACTTTCACCAAAAGTTAGTGAGAACTTGTGGATGAATTAATCGATGAATTTTCTCCCGTCATTGGAATGTTCAAAAACACGCTTTTCTAGCAATATGGCCAAAAATTTAATATAAAATTATGGTTAAAAAAACGCTTTTGTAACAATATGAACTGAAAAGTTAAAAATTATGAGAATAAAGTGATTGACCAAAAAATTACTTACTTACTCTACTTACTTTTTATAATGACTTTACCCTTAAGGTTGTTGTCGTGAAATCCACTTCCAATCAGATTTTGTCTATATTCATACCAACTTTAGTTAACATTATTACCTGTATCATATTAAATTTTAGGAATCATTCACCTCACCGAAAGCGAGATATAAGGCTTCAAAGTTGCAACGTTTAACACGTAATCCCTATAGTGAGCTACCGCGGACACCACATTTTAAGGCATAACTAAAAACCCTCCATTCAGATCTTTTTGAAAAACTAGTATATTATTAAAAGGTAAGAACAAATTATAAAAAAAATCAAACCCGCGTAGCCATACAGTTATTAGTTATTGCCATAAGAAGTTTCTAAATTATTGCTTATAAGAAGTGCAAGAGGGGGGAGGCTGAGAATTGTGGCAACGCCGAGAGCGCCAGGGTCTTTGAATTGAACTGTGTTTTGGAATGCACATATTTATGAATAATTATTGTGAATAATTGCGTTAATATATACTGATGCATTTTAAACATATTACAATAGGAATAGATATGAAATAAAATGTAGTTTTAGCGAATAACGACAAACAACAGTGCATAAACATTTGTACAACACATGTACGTATAACATAAATCGAATATTTTTAAACATAAACAAAAATGATTCAGATTCCCAAAAGGCTAATAAAATATAACGAATAAATCAACAAAAAATATAAACAACAATGAATGTAATATTATTTATTTTCCCAACTATTTTATTAAATAATCACTTGATTGACTAAACATTTATTTTTAAATCAATAATGATTTTGGTAAATGCTTTCCTATTTTTATTAACTCTATGCTTTCTATTCTCCAATTTTTCAGTTAGATGATTAATCACAGCTTCTTCTCCTTCATCGTGATAAAAATTTTTTTTAAAACTCTCAATTCGTTAATTCCAACGTTTGGTTGATTGTTTTCCTTCGATTTTATTACCATTTCCCTTTTTTTGGTCAAATCAACTCAGCGCAACTTTTTTCTCTTGATGTTAGCAACAGTCTTCTTTTTTTCTTATCAGAATTGTATCTTTGAGCATATGTATGACTACGTTCCTCGCCAATGATAGAGCAAACTGCACTGTATCTTGAACAACTAAATGCGAGCGATCGGTGGATTGCGACGCTGCCAACAGTCCAGTCATGGCTCATTAGCTGTGTCACGCATACTAGTTGCGTTTCTGAGTGTTCAGTTCATTTAAAAAATATTCCTCTAATTCAGCGTTTGAACATGTATCACGTCGCGCTATAATCGAGCCTAATTTTTGACACTGTATGTAGCACGACAACTACCTTAGCGAATAGCTAGCGATAAGAAATTTAGGACAACTGATATGAAGCACCCCACGAATTTTTTACATTCAAGTGAAATTTTCAGCTTTTTTAACTCTTTAGTAATATTGCTACAAAACCGTGTCTATTTTAGTTCATTAAACTATAATTGTTTTATATAATTCCTCAAAATATCTTGAGGAGAATACTTCATGTACTATTTATTTTTCACCCTGAAATATTGCAGTGATGCAAAGTTATATATGTGACGAATGTATGTATCAGTTTCAGATGCATGTGATAAAATACTTTCGGATTATTTTAAATTGTACAAAAGTGGACCTATTTCTATTTTTAAAAAGGAATAAGTACCAAGTTTGTGAAGTAAGCATGTTATTTGTGTATTTCTCTGTACCGCCAATTAACCATAATAAAATGAAAGGATATTACAAATTTAATTATACAGCAGAAATTCCATTGACATATCATTAAAATAACGCTATAATTCAGTTCACAATAAATAACTTGATGAAAACACAATGATAATTAATATATTCAATATTACTTCGGGTCTATTCTTTATCAGATTCCCTCACTCATCGATTTACTCATCACAAATGATCCTAACCTCCTATGCTACATTTAAATCGGTTCTCCAGTAGGCTGCTCCGACCATGCCACCATCACATGCAATCTTCAAATGATAAATGAACATAAATCTGGAAACACCACATTGAAATGAAAATTAAACACAAGGACTTGACAGCCATGGGGAGTCACCACTAAGTCCTGCTCAAAAAACTACAATTTACCAACTGATTTGCGCCAACCCGAAGAAATAAATGATTTTTTCTTGAATGTGGCAGGCGATTCGATAATTAACGAAGATACTTTGACAATTTATGATAATAACAAATTGAACTATGAATCTAATTTTTCCTTTCTCTCCTGAATCCATGTTGTTTTTTATTCAGTATATTAAACCTATCTAAGAAACTACTTATTCTTTTGGATATACCTTTTTCCAGGACTTTGGACAGAATACTCCAGAGCGCGATGGGTCTGTAATTCATGAGTGACAGTCCAACGAACAGCGAGGCTTTGGAACTCATTGCCTAGGGAGGTGTTCCCCGAGGCATACAACCTTCAGAAATTTAAGAAGAACACCAACTCCTACCTTCTTTCCCTAGGTTCCCACGATGTTCTCTGAACATTACAGGATATCCCTTTTCGTGGGAACCAGAACATAAAAAAAAAAAAAAAGTCTCTCTCCTTTTTTGTAAATAGGTAATACTAGTGATATTTTTAGGCGGGTTGGAAATTGTCTCATTTCAACAGATTTATTCAGTATGAATGCTAGGTATGGTGCTATGTCTGGAGCACACTTTTTTAGGAGATAAACGGGAACTTCATCTTTTCTGGTAGATTTCTTGTTTTTCAAGTCTCGTATTATTTCTTCTATCTCGGTAGCAGTAGAAGGTTCGAAGAAAAATTAATTAGTAAGATGGAAACGGAATTTTGTGCAAATTGTAGATAATTTTTCATTAAAGTGAGTTTCAACTACAACCGACACGAAGAAGTGTCCAAACATATTAGCTATATCTCTTTCATTTGGAATTTTTTCCCCCCTGTGGTTGAGTTCAATGTTTTCTGATGATTTTTTCTTGTTTGGGCGTCCCAGATGGCTTTGTTCTTGTTGTTAGAGTTTTCTATAAGATTTTTATAGTAATATTGTTTTGCCTTCCTTACGTGTTGGTTGTAGGATTTTTTTGAATGTTTGTATTCAGTTTGAAGATCGATATCATTTGGGTATTTTTTCCGTAGGGTATTCAATTTCTGTAAATTTTTTGATTCGGAACTGAGGTCATAGGTATACCAGGGGCAGAAGTTCGAGATGATTTTGACTTTATCAAAGCTTCGAGTGCAAATAAAAAATGTTCCCAGAATAGTTCGAAAGATTCATTTAGATTAGGGTTGTCTAAGCCTTTTATTTCAAGTTTGGTGAGGTAGTGTTTGAATTGTTCGATATTAAAGTCAGTAAATTTTCTCCTGTAAGTAGCATCGTTTTTTTCAGCGACGAAACCAAAAAGGAGGAGGTTCTCTAGTCGACGCGTATATTTAATTTTTTGGTACTTTCAAAATCGGTAGGAGTGAGATTGATAATTTGAGCAGAATGATCTGAAATACAAGGGACAATTATTTGAAATTTTATGTTATTTTTCGAATCCGTAATAATATAATCGATTGCTGAAGCACTTATTTTTCCTTTTATATTTGCAATGTGGGTAGGTTGCGTTACAAGTGATTCGAGGTTATGGGCCTCGAGAATATCACACAATATGTTTCTGGATATGCTTGGTTGCAGGTAATTGATGTTGATATCTCCACAAATAACTATTTGTTTGTAGGTATTGCTTAGGATATCGAGAATTCTGCAGAAATTTATAAAAAATGTGTCCAAATTTCCATTTGTGGACCGATATATGACCATAATGCAGACTTCACTGTTTACTGAGACTGCGCTGTATTCAATATCTAATATCGAGAGAAAGATTTTCAACTTGTTTTATTTCTTAGCAGAATTTCAGACCTAGCCAATATAACAACACCTCCATGGCATTTAATACTTCTACAGAAACTTGTGGCTACATTTATGTTATTGATTTTTTCATTTGTTTGCCAGACAGAAGTATTCAAAAGATATGTTTTGAACAGGCTTCTTAAGTAGTGAACCTTATATGAGCTGCTCTAAACAAAGGCAGAACAAGCCGTATGAGAGTAATTTTTTTAGGAGTATTTAGTATAGAAAAAGTTAGTCAAAAGTCAACAGTAATGATTTTTTCTTTAAAACACATTAAAAATATTTTTGCCACAAATACTGTGCGACAATTCCTCTCGTTTACTTGCACAGTCGATGCAATGCTGGTAGCTACTTTTTATTCCATCTAAATAGAACGGAATCAATAAATGCAATGTTGAAAACCCCACTATTATTGTCAAAAAACGTATTCTTCTATACTCTGTGGAGTATATAGTGTTTTACTTTCTTGTTGTTTAGAATTTATATTTTCTCATCCATAAACTTGTACGTTTCTTGGGAAATGAAATTGTTATTATTATCCTTTTGTAGCACAAAATACTCTTTCATCGCCCCGCCGTTCTCTTCGTCACTGGTTCGGAAGTAAACTACGCCAAAACTTTACAAAACGTAATTTATTCCGTAAGAAAACGCCCAAATACAATATTTTCGGAAGTATGTGCAATAAAATTATTGTCTAACTGACATGAAGAAACATATCTATCTTTTTTCTCTATACTGTGTGTTTCTAAAATCAAAATGGATATAGAGATAACATAAACTGTTTAAAAATGGAATTATTCAAAATTACGGTGTGTCTCTGACAGGTATTTTGATTATTTAGGCGACCAAAATAGTTATTCATGTATCAAGGGCGTAAAATAGGCTTTTATGGACCGCAGCGTGTAAGTAATAGCCCGAGCGATAGCGAGGGCTATTAACACGCCTAGGTCCATAAAAGCAAATTACGCCCGAAATACATACAAAATTTTATGCACGACCGGTATATTTGATGTCATGTAGATAGATACCTCTTTATATCTAGAACATGATGAAAATACATCAAGGCTGCCGTGAGGATGTATATTCATATCATATCGGAAACAGAATAAATCAAGAAGTGATGGAATGAATGTTACCATGGCAACTCAGTCAATTTTTCGAAATAAGATTATATAGGCTAGTAGCCATATTTGCTGTCAATTTTTGTGATCACAGATAATTTATTACTGATTTTGAAATGGATTCAAGCGACGAAGAAAGTGTGAATTGTACTCCACCAGAAATAAGTAAAGCAGCTGAGGATGCGAAATTGAGTTTATTGCCAAGTGAATCCAAGAAAATATACGACAAGGTGTATGAAGAATTCGTGAGGTGGTGCAACGGGAAAAATGTAAAAAATAAGAAATACACAGAGACTGTACTTCTTGCCTATTTTCTGGAAAAATCTAAATATTGTAAGCCCTCTACCATGTGGTCATATTATTCCATGCTGAAAGCTACTTTAAATGTACATGATAATATAGATATCAGTAGATACGCAAGATTGATAGCTTTTTTGAAACGAAAATTTGATGGTTATAAACCAAAGAAATCGAAGATTCTAAGCAGAGAAGAAATCGAGTTATTTTTGAGGGAAGCACCAGACGATTTGTATCTTATGATGAAAGTAAGTTCTAATTTCATGTTTTCTCAATGTTCAGTATGTTAATCTGAGAATTTATTGTAGGTAGCACTGATTTTTGGTATTTGTGGAGCATGTCGCCGCGAAGAATTGGCAAATATCACAGTGGACGACATTCAAGATTTCGAGACATTCTTACTCATAACTATACGAGAAACCAAAACGAAGGTAGATCGAGTATTTACTGTAATCGATAAAGAACAGAAATCGCCAAGTTACTTGGATATTTACAGAAAATATTCTTCCTTGCGAGATCAGAATGATCAAAAGCGGTTTTTTATATTATAAAATGGCAAGTGTACGAGACAGGTTATCGGAAAAAATACATTCAGTCAAATACCATTCAGAATAGCCACTTACCTAGGTATTTCTAATGCGAAAGAATATACTGGTCACTGCTCCAGACGTTCCTCAGCAACTATGTTAGCAGATGCAGGCGATGATATAATCAACATTAAAAGACATGCTGGGTGGAAGTCGACGACTGTTGCGGAAGGTTATATTGGAAATTCAGTTGCAAATAAGCTGAAGATTGCTAAGAAAATTGTAGAAAATGATGAGCCTCCTACTAGCCATTGCAGACAATCTGAAAATATTGCTCACTACTCTGAAACACCAGATAATAACATGCATTCTCTTCAGACTTCTAGTAATGAGGAATCAGTTGAAATCAGTAACTATCTGCAACAACAGAAAACAACAAATCCAAATATTTCCATAAATAACTGTTCTAATTGTATTGTCAATATTGAGTTATAATTCATTTTTTAAATTAATTTATGTTCATTGTTTTCGTTATATTATTGTTAATAATGTTTTGAGTTTGATTATATGATCCATCGGAATATAGATTTCTTTCGATATGAGATTGAAATTCACTTTAGCGCCTGTTCAACGATTTTATCGCCCGCCGGGCGATAAAGTAGTCCGCGGGCGCTAAAGTGCTACTTTTCGCCCGCAAATCCGGGCGCTAAAGTACTACTTTACGCCCGGTCGTGCATAAATATATTTAGTTTGAATCTGAATTTTTTTTAATTGAATTTTATTATATTATACATGTATTACTGCGCAAAATTAATAATTTTGATGATAATTATGTTGATGGTAAACATAATATGTTTATTTAAAGTAATGTACAATATAATAATAATGAAACGGATAGCACCAATATGTATTTACTTATGTAAATATAGGTAACTCAATAAAAAACTTGAAGTTACAAATAAAATGTCTCCCTCTCTCTCTCTCTCTTTATCACGAGGACGACGGAAACTACGGTTCTTCAACAGAAGATATTTCCACTTCTGAGGATTCTGCTTCTTCAGAAGTGCATTTGGATCAACTGGCATTAACAGTTCCAGGATTCCTTTTGAAAATGGGTAATTTTTCCTCTTGGGTTTTGGTCTCATGCTTGTTAGGAGTGGATCGGAGCTAAGCAACAGCCAAAGTTATGAATATTCCTTTGCGAAGTAGACCATCTTTGTTTAAATAATGATTTGATGTACGAAACATGTGCTTTAAGTTTTTCAGTTGGTCTTCAGAATGATTCAGTTATGTCAAAACATTTTCAAGATATTTTAATTTTTCTTCAAAGGTACGCAAGTTTTCTTTTTGCAGTTTTTCAAAAAAGTACCTCCGAGTCACAACTCGGGTATTCGGTAGCCCTAAAACAAAGTTAGATACTATTAGTATCAAAATCTTTTCAGACTGAAGAATTCTGCATTTTATACCAAGCCGTTTCAAACTTATATAATACAATATTGCGCAGCTCTATGAAGCTAATTTACTGACCATTATTTTCTATATACTCTCAAGTTCTCATTGAACCAAAAAAAATATTTGGAACGAACCCTGAACTTCAACAATCATCTTTAGTAAAAGTTATGTGTGTTCTTTCAAACTGCTAAGGTATACAAAAATTGTTAAGAGAAATGATTGAGCTTATCAGAAACCATGGCGTAGTTTTCAATATTTTTCAGAATAATGAAAGTATGCCCTGTTCAAAGTAAATATTCACAAAGACTGCTAAAAATGAACACATACACTCAGAAAAATAGTCTTGTGTGTCGACTGATGTTTCTGCTCCATCATTACCTCTAGTGACAAATAAAGGATCGCCTATTGTTCTGCAGCTATTTAACTTGGCCAGGAATTTTTTTTTCTACCTGTAGTGAGTTTTACGAAATTAACTTATGGCCGCCTAAATAACCAAAATACCCGTATGTGCATCGGTTTGAAAGACGGAAAAGAAGTTATGCTTTAAAAAAGTTCCAATTTTTTCCATTGAAAAATAGAATTTTTTTATTTGGGTGCAATACAACGTTTTCATAAATTCAAACTGTTCGAGGATTTGTGAAGGCAAGCCGTCGGAATGAGGGGACTGAATGGAATAATTCATCATTTTATTCCATGTTGGGACAATGAAATTATTAAACGCAGTGAGTATAGTGCTGTAACCATTTAAAAAAATATTTCGTACCATACCGTCTTGGTATAAAAATTACGATATTGACTATCGAGTTATGTAACCATTATGGTTTCAGTATCGGCTTGCGTAAAAAATGTCATCAACTCTGATGAATTAGGAATATGACAAAGCTCCGTACTTTGTCCACTAGTCAATGAATGCATGACCAGATAGCATTATCAACTGAAATACTTGAAATAACGTAGGAATAGAATGGCGGTACTAACGTACATTCGTATCCTGAACACAAACCCAAAGTCAAGGGGGTGCTCTCAAATATTTTCCGAGTAACGTTGCCGTAAATGTAATTTTTAAAATATTGATTCATCTGTCATAACAAACGAAATATTGGCAAAATGTACACCTTCACTTCAAAGTGATAGTTGTCTAGTGGATGTGGCAATTTCCTTTCAAAATGAGAATTATCAATTTGATGTGACAATTCCACTTACGTATAATAAATCCCATTTGTGAGTACAAAAATCGTAGTTTACTATCGGCTAAATAGGAAGGAACAGAAATGCAAGTGGATAAAAAAATCGGATAAATTACGTTACCGTAGCAACGCTAGCATTCATTGTTCGTTTATCAAGCGTAACGCGTCTCATCAGTTTGACAATTGTCAATGTCAAAAACAGAATTAAATATGTCGAGATTTGGAAATATTTGCGAGGCAGAAATAATAGGGGAGATTGAAATATCAACTCCAGAAAATACAAAAAAAGGCATTCCTCCATTTGGAATCAATTTAGTGAATTTTTTAAACAATGAAACTTTAGTTTGGAAACCGAACAGTCAGTGGAAAATGTGGTAGGAATATTGATGGACTGGGGCTTTAATATGAAGAAACAGAATGGGAAAGATAATAAAGAATACATGGTGTTAGTTAGTTAAATAAAGTTTAATTGAATTGAGTTTTCCATTCATGGAATTGTCTTATCAAATACCACGCGAGCTCAGATCTAGCAGGATATTTTTTACGATGGTTTTCTCATACTTACTTTCATATATGTAATTTAACTCGATCTGTTCTGACCAAATCACTCGAGCTACGCTCTCGTGATTTTGTCAGAACAGCTCTCGTTAAATTGCCAATGAAAGTAAGTATTCGAAAACAACCGCAAAAAATATCCGGCTAAATCTGAGCTCTTGTGGTATTACCCCCGACAATTATCACTTCAAAGTGAAATTTTGCATTCCGGTGAAAGATTCATATCACTATGTACGCGGTAAGACGATTCGATGTAGTTTTTGGTGGCTTCTTCAGGATGATGTTGTAGTTTTTTCCAGGTTTTCCTACAACAGTGCGAATATGCCTGCAAAAATCAATAAGTACTCTGGAGCGCCATGACAAATAATTATAATAGCCATCTACTTCAAGTGAGTTTTTCGAAGGCACAAACATATGGGTTGGTATTTTGGGAAAATCATTTTAATTTCAGGGTAGTGAGATTTGATACCATTACAATTCCACTGAATAATATGTTCCATGTGAGGTGTGATGATGAGTAGGGATATATTGTTTTGTGTGTGTAGTGTAAATATTGAAATGGTAGAATGACAATTATAATTCATTTGAGGTGCGTTGAATTGTATTTAGAGATCAAGGTTTCTTTTTATTTCTGGATCGCGGAAGTTTTTTACTTCCAGATCCAGCTTGCGATTGGGATATATTTTCATTGTTGGAATCTTCTCCTTTATCCCCTCCCCAGTTCTCGGAGGAGAAACTTATTTTCGTTTTGGTCAATACCGAAGATGTTAATTGATTGTGAGTCTGATCGTTCTCTTGTTGGTGGTTGACATCAGATGGAGGGACATACTGATTTAACTGGTAAGTGCTACTTGAAAATGGTTGTTTCTTTCTGGATTTCTGTCAGGTGGTTTGTGACTACTTTCACCGCTTCCTGAATATGAGGTATTGAACGGGAAATTATAGTTTCGATATTATTGGTGTTACTTGTTCTTGTCACTTGTGCGAAGGTTGTAGTAGCCCGCTTCAAGTTTCATTTTTGCCTCTCTGTATGATATTTCTATGTCTACTTTTTTCTTCTTTATAGCGTACTCGAACCGATATTTTGGACAGGTTTTATTTCCTGCGTGATGAGGTCCTTCGCAATGAATGCACTTTATTGACTCCTCACATGGGGTTTTTTCGTGAGGCTGTTTCCAATGCACCTCTAACAGATGGGCGTTAGGGTGTCCGTTATTTACCAAGTTGATTTTTTTTTCTGCAGCGCCCTCTAAATTTTTAGTTTATGATCTGAAAAAAAATATCAGACCAAAAAAGGTCTTAATTTCCATGTTAAACCTTGCCCCTAAGACGATACATTTTCCATTTAAATAACATGGGGTTTTAATACTTTTAAAAAAAAAAATTCTTGAACAACTGAAGACAAAGTAATAAGAGATACATATTCTTGCAGGACTTTGAACGCTCTGCCAAAAAGGTGTCTCATAATTTTTTCATAACTTCACTCTTTCAAAAGTTATTTGAAGTTAAAGTTGAACTTATCCTATTTTTTTTTACTTTTACTGCAAAATTCTTATTATTCAGATGAAACTTCGTTGTTTATTTCCAAAAATATCCAATTCTGATGGTCCTGTGCTAGAAGATTGAGAACAGAATTGAAAAATAGATGGGATCAAATAAAAAAATTAATATTTGAGTAATCATTTAAGTATTTTATTACACTTTCTTTGTTACATTTGTGAATGTTTTCTATACTCGCTCCTCGTGTTTAGATAATATTTCAATATATTCTCCAGTCAATTTTTCAGCTCTTCGTGCAGTAGGTATCATTGACTTCTCTCAGATGTTTAACAATTTCTAATCCTCTCAAATATTCTGGATTGTCATACCATCTTTCAAAAAATTTGCGAGAATTAGAATTCATAAAATAATCAATGTTTTCATTTAAAAACCACTTGACATTATCTAAATTGAAAATAAAGCGTTTAGGAATGCCAAATTGATCATGATTACTCAATTTTAAAGCTTTAACCATTTTTTGCTTTAAGAAACATGTTTATCAAAAAACGACAAGGCTGCTGCTTCAGGGCCAAATACCATAAATGGTTTCCAAATTCTTTATCGATCGTTCTATATTGCTAAACAGTGTTCATGAATTCATGGTCTTGATTTGGTGCAGTGGCGGCTAAAGGTACATATACAAAATGGAACATATACAAAAACAATGAAAATTTCCAGAAGATTTGTTTTATATTCTTTAGTTAATTTAAAACTGTTTCGGTAAATATAAATTTCCAAACAATAAATCGCTTTGGACATCCATCGAGCGTGATGGAATGCCCCAGGTTTATAAAATTTGATTTTCTCAGGATCTATTGTGCCTAGAAATATTCCACATAATTCCAAGAGTTCACGTGGTTGAATAGTATTCATGAACTCATCAATTTTTGAAGTAACTTCTGGTATATTTTATCTCGTAAAAATATTTTCAATTTTGTATTACAGATCTATATTTTTGTTTATAAATATAATTCCACTGACTTTGAAAATATGAACAGAATGTTCATAAAATCAGATGTGGAATCATCTGCGACTGAAAGATAAACTTTAGTCTTTAGTGTCTCTCCGAAAGAAATGCTTCTAACTTTTTCTCATCTTTGCAAAGTGAGATTGCTTCTAGAAAATGTGTTTCCTATTTATTCCGGTCTTCCTGATGATCGTGGAAGCGTGAAATAGATTTTCGTCGACAAAAATGTATTGAAGATCTAGTGCATGCGATGCTTCTCTTGCGTCAATGTTGCAAATGATTTCTGATGAGTACTCTCTTTTGGAAAACATTCTCCTTTGCCTGACTCATCCATATGAGTTTTTCATCAAGACTGGAACAGAATGTCAAATAATTATCTGAATAAAAATGCAAATTTTCAATTTCAATTTTTTTCTTTTGAGTTAGGATCCTTTCAGAATATATAACAGATGTAGTTCAATGTCCAGCGTAGCTTCAGCCTGAAAAGTAGTTGTTTTCTGTTGGACATACACAAACAAATATCTTCTTTTATATTGTGGATTTTTCAATTCACAGAAAAATCTTTCTATTCAATATTCAATTGATGATGTTTCCCTTTTGAACATCCACAATGTTGTGCAGATATACTTTGTATAAAAATCAGATGGACTAAAAGCGCTACCTCAATTATTGTCGAGGTACTAAATTATGCTTCAGTGCGCTTGCGTGTATAAAAAATTGGTGTGTTGGCAGAAATTCTTCCGAAAGTAATTTCTGAGTCATATACGTCATTGTAGTAGGATATCCACTTTTATAAAATTTATTGGAAGCGTTTCATATTTATGAAATTCTGTAGAAATTGATTAGTTGTGTGTTTGAAATTGATAAAGTTCCAAAAATGATTAAAATTAGAACTAGATGTCATGTAAAACATTATTTTTCAGTTTTCGAATTTTTTTCTCAATTTTATATCATAGAGCCATCAGAATTAGATATTTTCAGGAATAAACAACAAAGTTTCATCTAAATAATAATAATTTTGCTGTAAAAGTAGAAAAATCTGAGAATTTAGGATGCGTTCAACTTTAACTCCGAATAACTTTCGAAAGAGTGAAGTTATGAAAAAATTATAGAAAACCTTTTTTGTAGAGGTTTCCATTTCCTACAAGAATATGTATCGTTCATTACTTTATCTTGAGGTTTTCAAGAAAAAAAAATTAAATGTAAAAAGTATTAAAACCCCATTTTATTCAAATGGAGAATGTATCGCGTCTCAGGGGCAAGGTTTAATACGAAAATTAAGAGCTTTTTTTGTCCTGATATTTCTTTTTAGACATTATACTAAAAATTTAGGGGGCGCTGCAGAAAAAAAAAATTGGTGAATAAGGGACACCCTAATGGGCAGTGTCAAGTTGCTTGGTATATATTGACGACAAGCTCAACTGGAGGTGTCATGTTGATGAATTGGCGAATAAATCATCTAGTGCTACGTTTTTGATTCGTAGACTGAAGAATTCAGTTGGTATTGATATTCTTAGGTCTAGCTACTTTAGACTTTTCATAGTCATTTGACGTATGGAATCATTTTATGGGGCAAATAAATATATGGATCATTATCACTCTGAGCTATTGGAAAAAATCTAGAAAATATTTTTCCATGCATTTAATGCAATTGAATCTGACAGGAAAAGAGTTAAAAACGTCGTGACAGCACATACTCATCAGTGTTGCATCTGTATGATTGTGTCAGAAAAAAAAGATAGTTTACCCTTTCAAAAAGATAAAGATACTAATGAAACAGGCAAGAAAAATTTATTCAAAATTATATATTACCAAAACTCGAATCATTGTCACTGGCTCTACAATTATCGGCATAGTCTTGTGAAATCGCATTACATGTAATCATTTCGATTTCAATGTTGTATGTACATTTGAAACAATACCGTTCGACCATTCTCTATGTACTGAGTACTTACGTTATTTCTTTCACAACGCATCCTCTTTTTTTGGTATTCGTTCATTGATGCAAGACATTTCTTTCACAATTCACTCGAACATCATTATTGGAGTCGGCACTCAGCTTGTTAAACTGAGCATGGTATAAAAAAATTACCACCTAGTTGTTTTGGAAAAAAAGAAACAATCACTATAAATTCATTTAATTTTTATGGTTTGTTGGTTTGACTTGAGTTGTTTTTCCGCTTCGCATAGCTCATCATTTCTGTCCCTAATATGAAAGAAAGTGTTTGTCGAATCGGCCATTGTCTTCGAAAGGTTACTGATTGTCTTCAGAATAATGCTGCTAATACCATGAACTATCTGGAAATTTCATTTTATTCATTTGTAATTCATGACTACAGTATTTGCACCCCTGATACACTTCTAGAGAAGAAAAATAAAACACCTTTTCTAAATTCAGCGTCAACCTATTCGAACCTGTTGACATAAAACTTTTTCTAGTTTTGAGGTAAAACTTTGAAACATGAAAGATTATTTCTAAAAACATCTTGGAAACCATAAGGAAAAATCATTATCAGTAATTTTTTGGAATTACATCGTTAGGGTATATAGCAAAAATAAGCCCCCCAGGGAATCTACCAGAGGAACATCATGAGCATCAGGCTCGGAGATAGAAGTAAAAAACATCCTGTGAAGTGTAGAGTTAACAGTAGGACAATTATGAGAACTGAGAGGGCGAGGAAGAAGGAGTTCATAGCGAAATCACACATAGGTGAATAGATCGTAAGGGTTCTTTTACTGCGATCTACTTACTAGCCAATATATAAATATATATATATATATATATATATATATATAAAATCTTTATATATATAATTCTACTGTACGTGTTTGACACTGAACTCCTCCTAAACGGCTGGACCGATTTGAATGATTTTTTTTGTATGCGTTTGGGTGGCGCCCTGGATGGTTTAGATTCACAAATCAGCCCGGCAGATGGCGCTGCAGTCGGTATCATAAACGGCTGGACCGACTTGAAGGAATTTTTTTTGTATGCGTTTGGGTGGCGCCCTGGATGGTTTAGATTCACAAATAATCCCCCTAAATGTTAATGGTGGTCCACCCCTTATAAAGTAGCAGCGATCCTAGTTCTTGGTGAAACTGGACAAAATATTCATGCAGCAGAACACATTTTTAATGAGAGGTTTCCCGATCGCCCCGTTTCGAGTACTTATTTAAGGTAGCTTCCTCGTAAATTTGAAACAACGGGTAGTATTAATGATGCGAAACGATCTGACAGACCACAAATTTCTGATGAGAAAAAAATTTATATACTGGCAGAAGTAATAGTTAATCCTACTTCTTCAACAACTCACGTTGCATCTACCTGTGAAGTCAGTCGAAGTACAGTACACAGGGTGTTGAAAAAAAACAAATTTCATCCATACAAATCAAAAATGGTTCATCAACTCTCAGTCGACGACCCAGACCGAAGACTAGAATTTTGTGAAAATATGGAAACTAAAATTAACCAACAGCCAGACTATGTCAAAACAATTTGTTCCAGTGACGAAAGTACTTTCTATCTAAATGGAAATGTAAATACACAGAATGTGAGGTATTGGAGTGACGCAAATCCTCACCTGTTTCGTGAAACACTTACCCAATTTCCCCAGAAGGTGAATGTTTGGGCAGGTATCCTGGGGAACCACATCGTTGTGCCTTTTTTTTAAATACTAATTTAACTGGTGAGGTTTATCTGGAGCTGTTGCAAAACGCAATAAAACCGTTAATCCTTGAAATTTTGGAAGATAATCCAGATGAATTCGGCAATTTGGAAATAACATTCTAACAGGATGGTGCTCCTCCACACTATTACGGTGCAGTAAGACGGTATTTGGATGAGGAGTATCGTGGTAGATGGATTGTACGACGAAGTTCAACGGAATGGCCAGCTCGATCACCGGACCTCACACCTTTCGATTTTTTTCTGTGGGGGTACCTTAAATCAAAGGTTTACGTCACTGAACCTGATAATATTGACGTTTCAAAACAACGTATTGTTGCAGAATGTGAGGCTGTTTCCGCAGACACATTTGCAAAAGTACGAGAAGAGTTTAAAAAAAGGATATTTCACTGTCAGGAAGTAAATGGAGGTCACTTCGAGCAATGTCTTTAAGTAGATACTGATTCTTAAATCTGTGATTAATATCATACTGAATGGAATTTACATTTTAATGTTTACTAATGAGCCATTGAAACTGCCATAAACACAAACAAAATTAGTATCATTGAATAGGTTTTTTTCGATACCTTTTAAAAGAGGTGTCGCTTACCGTAGGGTTCCATTTAAAATTATTGGTCACAATGGCCTTGTGACGTCATCTTTGACGATTTCGTCATCTATCATCACTAGTAGGGAAGTTTCAAACCTTTAATATTCAGTATCAAAATTTCACTTGATTAAAAGTTCAATAGAATAATTTTAAAATTTATTATATTTGGAATTTTTAAGATGGTTTCATTGGTGGAAAATATTAAGGTAATCGTTCCAAAAATAAAAGGGGGGGAGGGGACTTTTGAGAATATATGTATATATATATATATATATATATATATATATATATAATATATACATTCTATGTTCCCTAAAATGTTTTTCCCGAAAACTCTCGTCCGCGTAAATTTCTTTTTTTCTATGTTTTTCTTTATTTTTCCTGTTACCCCTTTTTTTCTTTATCCCGTTTTCCAGTTATCCCTTTATCCTGTCATCCCGTTTTTTCGTTATCCCGTCATTCCCGTTATCCCGTTTTCCTGTTATCCCATTTTTTCTCTATCCTGTTATCCCGTTTTCCCCTTATCCTCTTATCCTGTCATCCCATTATTCCGTTTTTTCGTTATCCCGTTATTCCCGTTATCCCGTTTTTCTGTTATTCCGAGGGTGAAAATTAAGAGTAATATGAATTTTTTTATGCTAAGTCATGACAAAATAAAAATAAAAATCTTGCCAAAAAAATAGGGGTTGATCGTAGAAAGGTGAAAATGTAGGGTTGTATGTATTTTTGAAAACTGTATCACAAAAAAAGAAAAATATTTTTTTTCCAAGAAATAAAAAAAAATTTATGACTTAGCATAAAAAAATTCATATTACTCTTAATTTTCACCCTCGGAATAACAGAAAAACGGGATAACGGGAATAACGGGATAACGAAAAAACGGAATAATGGGATGACAGGATAAGAGGATAAGGGGAAAACGGGATAACAGGATAGAGAAAAAATGGGATAATAGGAAAACCGGATAACGGGATAACTGGATAATTGGATAAGTGGATAACGGGATAAGGGGGTAACGAAAAAATGGGATAACGGGATGACAGGATAGGGGAATAACGGAAAAACGGAATAATGGGATAAAGAAAAAATGGGATAACAGGAAAACGGGATAACGGGAATGACGGGATAACGAAAAAACGGGATGACAGGATAAAGGGATAACGGGAAAACGGGATAAAGAAAAAAAGGGGTAACAGGAAAATGGGATAACGGGATAACGGGAAAACGATATAACGGGACAACAGCAAGCGGAAGGAGTCAAAAGAATAATCTAGATGGAACAACATAAAGAAAAACATAGAAAAAAAGAAATTCTACGCGGACGAGAGTTTTCGGGAAAAACATTTTAGGGAACATAGAATGTTATATATATATATATATATATATATATATATATATATATATATATATATATATATATATATATATATTCTCAAAAGTCCCCTCCCCCCCTCTTATTTTTGGAACGATTATACATAATCAAGTGAAATTTTGATACTGAATATTAAAGGTTTGAAACTTCCCTACTAGTGATGATAGATGACGAAATCGTCAAGGATGACGTCACAAGGCCATTGTGACCAATAATTTTAAATGGAACCCTACGGTAAGCGACACCTCTTTTAAAAGGTATCGAAAAAAACCTATTCAATGATACTAATTTTGTTTGTGTTTATGGCAGTTTCAATGGCTCATTAGTAAACATTAAAATTTAAATTCCATTCAGTATGATATTAATCACAGATTTAAGAATCAGTATCTACTTAAAGACATTGCTCGGAGTGACCTCCATTTACTTCCTGACAGTGAAATATCCTTTTTTTAAACTCTTCTCGTACTTTTGCAAATGTGTCTGCGGAAACAGCCTCACATTCTGCAACAATACGTTGTTTTGAAACGTCAATATTATCAGGTTCAGTGGCGTGAACCTTTGATTTAAGGTACCCCCACAGAAAAAATCTAAAGGTGTGAGGTCCGGTGATCGAGCTGGCCATTCCGTTGAACTTCGTCGTACAATCCATCTACCACGATACTCCTCATCCAAATACCGTCTTACTGCACCGTAATAGTGTGGAGGAGCACCATCCTGTTAGAATGTTATTTCCAAATTGCCGAATTCATCTGGATTATCTTCCAAAATTTCAAGGATTAACGGTTTTATTGCGTTTTGCAACAGCTCCAGATAAACCTCACCAGTTAAATTAGTATTTAAAAAAAAGGCACAACGATGTGGTTCCCCAGGATACCTGCCCAAACATTCACCTTCTGGGGAAATTGGGTAAGTGTTTCACGAAACAGGTGAGGATTTGCGTCACTCCATTACCTCACATTCTGTGTATTTACATTTCCATTCAGATAGAAAGTACTTTCGTCACTGGAACAAATTGTTTTGACATAGTCTGGCTGTTGGTTAATTTTAGTTTCCATATTTTCACAAAATTCTAGTCTTCGGTCTGGGTCGTCGACTGAGAGTTGATGAACCATTTTTGATTTGTATGGATGAAATTTGTTTTTTTTCAACACCCTGTGTACTGTACTTCGACTGACTTCACAGGTAGATGCAACGTGAGTTGTTGAAGAAGTAGGATTAACTATTACTTCTGCCAGTATATAAATTTTTTTCTCATCAGAAATTTGTGGTCTGTCAGATCGTTTCGCATCATTAATACTACCCGTTGTTTCAAATTTACGAGGAAGCTACCTTAAATAAGTACTCGAAACGGGGCGATCGGGAAACCTCTCACTAAAAATGTGTTCTGCTGCATGAATATTTTGTCCAGTTTCACCAAGAACTAGGATCGCTGCTACTTTATCACCTGAAGCACGTACCATTTCGCTTCATGGAGCACTTAAACGTTCGGCACACCACAGTTTAACAAATTATTGAAATGTACAAAAATATTAAAAGTACCAAAAGCTGCTAAAACAGTTAAACGTTCGATCAACAATACACAAATTATTAAATGTACAAAAACTTGGACAATTACAATGACGTCGAATTAGAGAGACCAACAAAAACGTCAGCTTATTTGACAACTATCCAGAGGCGGAGCTTGAATTTTGAATTTTAGTATTAACTGATTTAATTCATCACAGCTTTGCGTTTTTTAAAAGCGAGTCGCCAAAACTGCCATAAACACAAACAAAATTAGTCTCATTGAATAGATTTTTTCGATACCTTTTAAGAGAGGTGTCGCTTGCCGTAGGGTTCCATTTAAAATTATTGGTCACAATGGCCTTGTGACGTCATCTTTGACGATCTCGTCATCTATCATCACTAGTAGGGAAGTTTACAACCTTTTATATTCAGTTTCCAAATTTCACTTGTTTATGTTTAATCGTTCCAAAAATAAGAGGGGGGAAGAGACTTTTGAGAAGCACTGTATATACAACATTTGTTAAAAAAATATTACGGATAAACTCAGTACCAAACTTGGTGAACTTGAGAACAAAATTCGTTCTGGTGATCAGGAGATTTTCGAAGAAGTTAAGATGCGTATCGAACGCAATATTTTGATTTTTGGAATAGATGAGACCTCTGATGCCAACAGCGTTGTCAAATGCATCATAAATAACATAACTCCTCCTGCCACACCCAGAATTGAGGCGATATGCAGAGTGGGAAAACCTAATACCTAAAAACCTCGCCCCATAAAGGTTGAGTTTTCTAACAAAAGCGACGCGCTACAGGTCCTGAAAAATAACGCGAATATTGGGAAAATGTATCCAAATATAAAAATAAAAAACGACAAAACCCCCAAGTAACTTCAAGAAATTTCTTTGGTTTATGATGGGTTAAATAAGCGGATAGCGGCTGGACATACAAATTTGATGGTCAAGTTTGTCAGAAACCAACCTAAAATTGTCGAACTCAGTTCCAACATGCAAGAAAGGAACAAGAGGCCAAGAGAAGAAGAGGATTCACCCAGGCAGAGCTCCTCCAAGGGCATCAGAAAGAACACCATTCCAAAAAACTGCCCGGTAGAAAAGTAGTGTTCTGTAACATAAATGGTACACCAAATGTGGATACTTTATTTGTGAATCCCATTGTTGATTTCGACATTCTCTGTATCAGTTTACGCTCGGATTTTGATATTGCTTTCTCTCATGCTGTGAGCGAAATGTCTCTAGGTCGCGCTTCCGCTGGTTTAGCCATACTATATAAAAATTACTATTCTGTCCGTGACCTTGACAACTGTCCTTGGTGGATGATATACCTTTTTGAGCACGGTTGCGTGAAATTCATTGTCTGTGCAACCTACTATCGTCCTTCCCTAGATTCAGATAAACTTCTCAATATGTTTCAGATGGCATTATTCAACATTCTTGAGAGATATTATGATCATAACTTTATCATACTGGGAGACTTTAATTGTAGAGTAGGGGCGCTAGGCGCAATATATGTTGAACTTATTGAGAATACCATACTGTTCCCCAACATGCTTAGTTTTGACAAAAATGTCAATAGTAGGGCTCGTAAGCTGATTGATTTTATGATAAGTAACAACTTTTCACTTTTGAACGTATGTATCAACTCAGATCGGCTGCCAACTTCACTTCTTTGAACTCGCCAAGGTCAGAGTGTAATAGATTTAGCGACTCGCAAGACGATCTCGTCTGGAAACTGAAAACTTTAGAATAGCTGAGAATAAACTGACTGTCAGTACACAAAAAACAAAAATTATGGTCTTTTCCAGAGGTGGATATCACATCAATTACAATAATAAATTTTACCTCAACAATGAACCTCTGGAAGTTGTTAAAAGTATTCATATTTAGGGGTGAAATTTTCTTTCTCCACACTAGAATGAAACCCTACGATTCCATTATTTTGTCATCTCTCTCTTACTCCATTGGAATTTGGGGATTATGCTATGCTGACGCTATTGAACGAGTTCAGGTAGGTTTTCTCAAACGTTTATTGTCGCTTCCTTTAAATACCCCTGACTACATTGTCCGCCTGGAAACGTCCACAACTAAACTCTCTCTTCTTATTTTTAAAGCGTCCCTCATATATCTTTCCACACTCAGATCAACGGACGACTTCAGATTACCAAAAATTTGTTTTTTAAGACTGCTTAGACTTGACAAGGTAGCACCTAAATATAATTGGTCAAGGAATACTTTATATTTGCCGGAATGGCTGATCGCTGTGAACAGTTTATGTCAATCAGTTCCAAGAAAGAGATATCTGCTCTCTTGACTATCTTCAAAAATCAACTTTTAAATAGTGACCTGGTCAATTTGAAACAATCCTCCTTTCCACTTATATATCATAATCTCTCACTAAGGCCCGGTGTTTTCACCTACGGTTAAACTAGGAATAAATTAACCAATGGTTAGAATGTGCTTTTGTTTTATCAATAAACGTTCAGAAAAGCATATTCTAACCATTGGTTAATTTATTCCTAGTATAACCGGAGGTGAAAATACCAGGCCTAAGGGTGAATGTTCAAAATTACCTCAAAGATTGTGTCCCCATATACTGGGTGTTAGTGAATAAGTGCGACATACTTCAGGGGGTGATTCTACATGAAAATATAATGATAGTTTGCTTTATAACTTTTGTCCGCAAATGCTTCGTTTTCCGAGATACGGAGTGTTAAAGTTTTTCTTAAAAACTGACTATTTATTTATTGTTCTGAAACCGGTCGAGATATGCGGATGAAATTTAATGAGTTTCAAGAGGTAGTTATTGCGCATTTTTTTACATGCAATTAAGAATTTTATGTTCATCATTGGCGCGCATACGGGTAATGATCTCAATTTATTTGAAGAAAAAAATGGTACGCCCTGAGATATCCTCAATTATTGATAATTTTTGAATTTTTCTTTCAATTTGTGACAAAAAATCTCGCTTGCCTTTTTTTCGTATGGGGCGCCGTTTTTATGCAAAAAAATAAATCATCTTAACGCGTATTACTTTAATTCATTATCTAGTAGCGACGCTAGTAGGCTACTATCAACATTCTGTTGAATACCAGTATTTCAACGAAATGTCAAATTACTGTTTCTTCTTAATAAGTAATTATCGAAGTTCCCGATAACTTCGACGCAGGTCACACTCCTACAATGCCTTTCGTACGATGCGAACGCAGAGCTCAAATAAAATAATTTGTAAGTGAATACTCATATATGTTACAGATATTTTTATATTGAGTTAAATAACGTGTTATATTTCGAACCATATGTTTTTAAAGAATTATTTTAGTGCATACATTTCAATATTGTGTTAAGTTAAATATGTCTGAAACTCCATATTTTTAACCTGATGATGACAAATACCATGTCGAAACGTAGTTGAGAAAAATTATATGAATTGACTGAATCAGACCTTTATTCCGAGAAATTGAAGTAAATATATATGTGGTCAAGAAACTAAAGAATATATATATATATATATATATATATAAATATATATAAATATATTTATATATATAAAAATATATATAAATATATATATATATATATATATATAAATATATATAAAACTGAGTTTAGGAAACACAAAAAAGCAATTTTATGTTTTCCTTTGAGGTTGCAGTCAATAGGAAATGGCCATGTAAAGAAGACTCTTTGTTAAATTGTCGAGCTTTCGAAATACTTTATTTCATTATCAAGACAAGTATTTCGAAAGCTCGACAATTTAACAAAGAATCTTCTTTACATGGCCATTTCCTATTGACTGCAACCTCAAAGGAAAACATAAAATTGGTTTTTTGTGTTTCCTAAACTCAGTTTTTTTCAACTAGTCCAGTCAAGAGACTACCTTCTTCTAAATATATATATATATATATATATATATATATATATATATATATATATATATATATATATATATATATATATATATATATATATATATATATATATATATATATATATATATATATATATCAGAGTGGCCTATAAAAATACGGAACTTTCACTTTCTGAAAAATCTATATTCTAGTCTGGACTTAAAGGAAGTGAGCGCTGCAGTGTTTTGTGATAGTACATTATTCAGTATAAACGTATAGGTATGTCAGTTTTCGCCAAATCACTCTGAAAAAAAAAGAACGTTTTGAGAAGAAATCACTTTGAGAAATAGCGAGCAATCATTTGATTTTTGATAGACATGTAAACATTGTAGTAAATTTCAAGGACTTCATCTCATTTTCGCGCCTATACCGTTCTGTGCGGGATCTTGTTCATAGAACTATAATATTTACCACTACTGTGGGGCCACCCGTTTCTAGATACTATTTTCTCAAAACTCTGAGAAGGAAGAGCGAGGATAATAATTATTGAGGAAGTATACGTCGAAGGGTAGACCACAATGTCGAAATTTCCGTGAGCTGAATATTCATCGAGTAATTCATATGCCATTTGAATCCTTAAATGGATGATGAACTTGAAAATATAAAATTTTAATAATAATTTTCAGCATTGGTTATCGCTTGGATCAACTCAACCGTTTCAAATCTCGTTTGGAAATAATTTATAATAATTGTAACAGGAGACAGTTTTTTCTTGTTTCTAATATAATTTGAAATTACCTTCGAGTTAACTTTCCATTTCATGCTGCAGTTACTTAGCATATTTGATATTGATTGCGCTCATTTTCAAATCAATAAAATGCAGATGTGGTTGGGCAAGTACGTGGCTAGTCAACACGAAACAGATTATCATCAGTCGTGAGTTTTAAAACATCCTACACAAGTGAAAAATTTCCCAAATCATGTGTCTTCTATATAGAGTTTCACTTTTGATTATTTCATGTGAATAGTTAGTAATAGAAAGTTTCACGAATGAAATGATTTTAACTTGAACCGAATCACCTAGGCAACAATTCTATAGCGAATGTCTTCAACTTTTTCTCATAAGATGCGAATTTGTGTATGTTGTCAATCACCTGTATGACCTTTCTGTAAGGAGGACCTAAATGAACAATTGATATGCTCGTTTCGAATGATTGTCGCGTTTTGTTATAATAACGTTGCAAAGGAAATAGGATACAGATTTATATCTAACATCTTGGAGGAAATGCTTATTATGTAGAATAATAATTAATACAAAATTAAGTTTTGTACACGACTATGAATTGGATGTTTATCCCAACAAATATTATCAAGTATTGACCTTCGGAGCCTAATTTAGCGAAGTCGTACTTTTCCATGGGGGATTTTCTCTGGCCTTGGATTCGTGTTGAATAAAGATAATTTCATTTTATTTCACTTGTACAACGTTTCGTCCCTAGCTGGGGACTTCTTCAGGTTGTATTTGAATATATTAAGACATAATTTGGAAAGAATAGTTTGTTATACAACGTGTTTCACGGTGGATGAATATTAGAAGTATCTTTGAGAACGGAACGACAGATCATTTCGAAAACTTGTGTGCGTGGATAATCAAACATGCTCTGTCCGTCTAAGAAAGTAGTATCTTTGAGAACGGAAACGACAGATCATTTCGAAAACTTGTGTGCGTGGATAATCAAACATGCTCTATCCGTCTAAAAAATTTATTAATACAATGTTGCCGCTTGTATCAGAAAGTGGTAGCTCCTTTGTTATTTTTAATGGAACACCTCATATATCATACCATTTTTGGAACCCTTATGGGATTCTTCATAACTTTCTACGATAATTCCTTATACCTATCTGTGACAGTTTTCGCGCGATGAAAATTATTTTATAAAATTTGTGTGCAAATTAACAAAATATTGCAATTTGGGTCATAGCTGCATAAGACCATTAAGTATTCTGCCGTTTCTATCATCATACAGGGAGACCCAAATTGAAGTTCCTTCCGGAGCCTCACGAAAATGTCTAAAACTCTGTTTTTTTTAACAGAACACCGTGTATATTATTACTGATTTGGAAAGCTATGACATATCCCTATTTAATTTTGAATATTTTCTCATAACAATCTCGTACATATTGTGAGTTATGATAATTTATATTATGAAATCGTAATCAATAAAATAATGATTGGATAGTGATTTAGATATAATGTGATCAACTTCGTTCTGGAAGAGAACTGATATATTATTCCTTCATTGTAATCCTGAGTTCAAGTTTCGAGGTGTGAAAGTACTATGGCAGAAAATATTTACTTGAATGTGGTCTTGATGGATTTATTCATCATTTATGGTCAATGTAACAAAAATATCAGCAGAACATTCAGAGAGTTCAATGGAAAGTATCCTAAGTCTCCTCGAATGAATTTGGGAAAACTCTTTAGATTGAGTAGACATTTGAAATGTTTGGATCATCTTTGAAACCAATAAAAAACTTTCCTAGACCTGTGACAGGTAATGAGGACAACGCAATTTTTTTTGGCATACTCTTACGGAAATCCTCAAGCTTCCTTTCATAGTGCAGTTCATGATTTAACATTCATCAGTTCATAGGTTTCTGAAGGAACATGGAATGCATGACTACAAATTTCATGAAGTTCAAGCTCTCAAGCACCAAGACGCTCCACAAAGGACCGAATTATGTGAAATGTTGATGGTAGACGAATATTTTCTCAAGATAACATGGACTGATGAATCAAAATTTTCGAAAGAAGGTATTTTCAACAGAAGAAGAAAATCCGCATGTCACAAGAGAAACGGGATTTCAAGAAAAATGTAGTTTTAACATTTCCTGTTTAATGTGGACAATCAAGTGCGCTTTTTGATTTGAGATGAAAACCTTGATTCTCGAAAATATTTGAATATCTTGCAAACAACGGGTTGGGATTTCATTGAAGAACTGACACTAAAACAATATCGAACATGTTGGTATCAACTTGATGGAGCCTGGAACTGGTCTCCTAGATCCCCTGATCATACACCCCTAGACTTTTATTTGTAGGGTACTATCAAGCAAAGAGTCTACAGAACACCCGTCAATACGAGGGAAGAATTAGAACATCGAGTGACTCGAGCGTTTCAGGATTAGATACAAATGAAATAGATTAGGCACAATAGATGCCGTTGATTTTCGCAAAAGAAAGTGTTTGGAAACTAATGGTCAACATTTTGGACATCTATTGGAATAATAGTAGATATACTTCAAATCTACTAATAATTTACACCGTTACATCTTTCTACATTTATTAATTCAAATGTTCGACGTTGATACTTTTTGCATTTCGTGATGATTCAAATATTTCAGAACATATATGATCATAACTTACTGTACGAGATAGGTATAGGGAAAGTATAAAAAATTTAATAGGAAAATGTCACAGCTTTCCAAATAAATAATAATATACAATTAAAAAAAAACTGAGTTTCATTCATTTTCATGAGTCTTCGGAAATAACTAATTTTTGGGCCGCCCTATATGCTGAAACTTATGCAGCTATGACCCAAATTGCAATATTTTGTAAGTTTGTATTGTGAAAACATCGTTATTTTTTAATGGTCAGTCAGGTTTTGCACAAAAATTTTACAAAATAATTTTTATCGTGAAAATTGTGGCAGGTGGGTTTAGAGAATTATCGGGGATAATACCATAAGTGCTTTAAAAATTACCGATAATTCTGAAAATAACCTGTTTTTTAAAAACTACACGAGTTTATTTATTTCGTTGATTCAAAGCATAAATTGCCCGACTCCGAAGGAGGAGTGTAATTTTTTGAAACAACGAAAAAAATAATCAAGTGCAGTTTTTTAAAAAAACACGCTTTTTTCAGAATTATTTGGTTAATTTTTAAAGCACGAATGCTATTCCGTAGACAATTTCAAGAATACAAAAAGATTCATATTATTTATTGTTATAGTTGATACTACAATTATTGTAAGTAATGTTGTAAACATTTGTATTTGTCTTCTCCGTAACTGAAGTTGATCTTGATCCTCCTCATGGCGCGCATGGTGGTAGATTTTCATTGCCACGCATTTTTTCAACGATAGCCTGATGGTGTTCTTCATCTATCTGTAGATAGCTCGCAATAGATTTGGAGTTGGCATGACTTGTTATTTTGATAAGTTCTTGCTCAGCAACTCCGCTCTTTGCCAAATTTGACACCGCTGTTGCCCTCAATGAGTGATTGGTAATTTTTTTTCTATCCACGTCTAGTCCCACCTGGTTTGCTTGTTTCTTAGTCCACTTTGCTAGGTCGATTTGCCCCACAGGTATGTTTTTGAACCATTGATTTCTTACTTTCCAAAATGGATTGACAGTTGAAAATAAACGGTCACTTTCTATGTGTTCTCTTTTCGATTTTAATGCGTAAAATAATCAAACTGGACAAAAATTATAGTTATTTCTATTCATTACTAACCACATAGATGAGGCACATGGCTTGGATCCGCCTTGGGTAGTTTTTCCGAAAATCGGATTGTATTCAATTCTGTTTGTTTTTTGGCCTGAGTTATCGAGTTGTTCCTTGAAAAACTGTAGCTTTGCTCTGCATCCTTCGCCTCCTCTCCACGCCAATTCATACGACAAAACAAAGAACACTTTCTTTTGTAGTCCCTCTGGGGTTCCTTCGTTTAACTGTTCACTAGTTTTTTCAGTTCTGCGAATTTCAGAGCAGTTGAGCTCAGTTTTCTACTATCTTGAGCCTGTCTCTCCGCTTTGCATTTTGGAATGGGTCAATTTTTATACCATATTTCTGGAAGTATTCTTCCATAATCATTTTGGCGGCGACATTCCAAATAGTTTTCACGGTGCTTTCTTTGTACTCCTCACCGTTACTTTTCTTCATGTAACGAGCCCAGTCCTTCAAGATTTTCGTTTCTTGTTCCAATTTATACCCTCTTGTTGCACAAAAATCCATGAACTGATTCCAGACAAACTTCTTGTTCTTCTTTGTATTCGCTGGAGTTGTTTTTTGAAAGGGCCCGAAACGGTTCATTTTATACGTTAAATATGAAACACTGACTAAATTATAGTAACTGTTTACTTCAGGTACGCGTTGCTATGGTCGTGAGCCTCTCTGTTACTTCCATGGCAATCGCGAAACATACACTCCCGATTTTTAAATCCTGTCACTGCAGTTCGATTGTCACCTAGCGCGCTGAATTACAGCGATAATCCACATAGTAGGGGGATTACCGCTGTATATCAGCGATAATTCCACACCTCTTATGGACATTTTAACACACGAGTGAAATTTCCGGGAAAGTTATGAGGAATCCTATAAGGAGTCCAAAAATGATATAAAATATCAATCAATCAATTTGAAATAACAAAGTAGGTACCTCTCTCTGATACAAGCGGCAACCCTGTATTGATGAAAATATTTTAAACGGATAGAGTATGTTTGATTATCCACAAATTTTCGAAATGATATGTTGTTCTGTTCTCCAGATACTTCTAATGTTCCATCCAGTTGAGAATGTTTCACTTTTCAACCCTGTAGAGCTTTCTCTTAGATAGTGATGGAAATATTGTTTTCCTTTTTAAATTAAACGGTTTCATTATTATTATTTAGCTTGCCTTGTTTGTGTCATGTGTGGGTCAAATCGTGTAATTTAAATTTTACCCCCTTCCTGTTGACCGATTGATCTGAAATTTGCTAAACACCTTTAGTTCTGATGACAATACAATTATGTGTATTCAGTATCGTTGTAAATCCAAGACGGCCGCCGCCACAGAATGGCGGATTAATTTTTTTTTTTGCAATCCCTTCAATATGGATATCAAATTGAGGGACTTAAGTAGGAGAATACAGTACACCATGAAAAACTTCCAAATACAAGATGGCGTCTGAAACAAAATGGCAGATCATAGAGTTTAGACAGTCAATACAACCCCCTCAATATGGATATCAAATGAAAGGACTTGACTATTAGAATACAGTAGGTACACTATGAAAAAACTCTAAATACAAGATGGCGCCCGAAACAAAATGGTGGATCATAGAGTTTAGACAGTCAATACATTAAAACTGAAACCTAGGTATTTTATGTAGCATATTTTAAATTTTTCATTGCTTATTATGTGTACTTATTATTAACAACCACATCTTATATAGCATACATTAATTTAATCTCTAACTTTTAAATTGTTCAATATGTGTACTTATTTGTTGTTATAAATCACAGTTAATATTTTATATAGCATAACTTAACTTTATTTTATATACTATATTTAACTTTTTCATTCCTTTATTATGTGTATTTCTTATTATCAATCACATTTTATATAGCACAACTACAACTTTCTGCGAAACAAGTGCAACAGCACTTATCGCCCAACAGCTTTATCCACTTCATTCATTGTGTAACATACCCCCTTTGTATTTATTTATTATTATTGAATAAAGATTATTATTATCATTATTATCTAATCAAAACATAGGACTTTGTCAACTTAGAATCGTGATTGAAGCATGAATCCCCCACCCAAGTCAAGATTTCGTATCGTGTCGAGGACTGTGTGGCGTTAGGGTGGCTAAAAATGAGATGTCGTTAGCGTTTTCTCCTCAAGACTTGGTGATAAAGTTCAATTATGGGTCGTCTGAAAAAAGTTGTTGCCCTTAATTTTGTCATGGGCTTCCACTGTCCACAAAATGCAAGACTTCAGACCACGCAGTTGTGTATTTAGGATCGAAATTGTTTGAGGAAGGATAAGCTCACGTGGCACTGAGTCGAGTAGTCTTTGGAAGGAATATGTATTGAGGAGTTAGATTGCAACAAACTGACAGGAAAAAACCTTGTAATAATGAGGCACTAAATGAACTATATCACTTAAGTTAATTTTTTTTCAAGTTAATCGGGTTTAATGTAAAAAACGTAATAATGATGCAGATGAGTACTGAAAGCTAAAAAATAATAAGATAGGTACCAGGCATCACACCACTCTCCTCATCAATATAGGGCATTGATCAGTCTAAAATAAAATCGTGGGGAGCGTCGAATTTCTATTATCTACAGTCAACCGCTCATATCATTATATGGCTTGGATGCATCTTCTTAATAGTCAACTTATGCAGAATGTCAATGCCCTATATTCATGAGAAGAGTGGTGTGATGACTGGTACCTGGTACATACCTAATAATTTTTTAGCATTTACTACATTATTTGCATCATTATTATGTTTCTTTACAATAAAATCGTTTAACTTAAAAAAAATCTTTGTTTCAATCAACAGTTTATGTAGGCAAAAGCTCAAGAGCAGGCACGAAATCTATAGATAAGTTCATCAGTTTTTTTACTTTTATTATATTTTTTCATTCAGAACAGAAAGTATCTCCTCATCAAATCCCACGAGATAAAAAAGTTTTTCTATATTCTTATTAGACAATATATTACAACTTCATGTATCATTTATCAATGAGCGAAAACACATTGAGAAAAATATTTGTTATGCCAATATGTTGGTATTATAATAGAGCCTAAAGGAAAAAAATGTAATCAACAAGGAGTTTTGGTTTTGGAAAATATCCTAGATGCAGGGGAGTTCCATACCAATCCACGAAAACTTTTGAGGCCTTACAGATATTATTCGATTTTAATTTCATAGTACGTTGATCTGTTTATTAAACAAATTAATGTTGTCCCGTTTATTCTGTTTTCGTGTTGTAACCATTTTGTCTGATTTTAAATTTATAATTGTAATTTTAACTATATACAATTATATACCATTCAGTATGTTAATCAAACTCCTTTATCTAATGAATGATGCATCATGGCATTATACAAACAATTATTTATTTCTCAAAATCTATTGTTACGGAACCCTGCTGATGAATTTTATCGAATTCGAGATGTTGGCGAATAGTTTTTCATTAATATTATTCTGATTCGTATCCCAAAATGCTTCAAAAATGTACTGGCATTCAAAAATCTCTCATATAAATATACAATCAGACTTATTCGCTTATTCAACAAGTTCCTCTTATCAAGGTTTTGAGATCGCGGAAGCAGATTCGGCTATAAAATGTAAAATGCGTCCACGCAGATTAATAAACCGGTCGTCGACCAACTGCTAACCCAAATTGGTGATACTCAACAAAACATGTACACCTACATAAAAATCAGTCACTTGGTAACAAATATATTGACATTACATGATGATGATCATGGTGGAAATGAGTAGGAGTAGAAAATAAATATATTTAAAAAAAAACGACTTGCTTCTTGAAAAGTTGAAAAAGCAGATATTTGGCGATCACCCACTACCTTAAATATTTCTAATTGTTTTATTACAAAACAAACTAGCTACATATGTCTGTAATTCAGGTAAATCTACATATGAATAGTAGATGCCCTTGAATATACTGTAGGTCTGATGAAAATGGAACCATTATCAATTGCATATTGGAAAAATTTCTCTAGCAATTGAATCTACCATAACATTGAAGGTATTTTTTGCAATATCTAATAGAAAACAATTATATTATGGTTGAAGCACAAGCTGGACACTGAACGATATGTTATACATTTTGCAAAAAGATTCTAGCTAATAAGAAAAAATCTGAATGTGAAAAATTGTGTTTTCATTAAGATTTTTGTTTGAGTTTTCAATCCACAAAATTCTACAAAAAACTGAATATGCATATAAACTTGTTTTCTAGAAATATTATTCGTTCCCTAATTTTAAGTTATTAAGCCGGAATTACGTGAAATTAGGCACTTCCGAATTATTCATTCAGAATTCCGAGATACTGAGTCGGAATCAGCTAATTCCGAGGAATTCAGTCGGATACTGAGTCGAAATTAGCTTATTCCGAGTTATTAAGTCGGAATTCCGAAAAATCAGCTACTTTCGAATTATTTATTCAGAATTCCGAGATACTAAGTCGGAATTAGATAATTCTGAGTTAAGTCAGAATTCCAAAATACTGAGTCGTAATTAACTAATTTTGAGTTAACATAATTCCGACATACTGAGTTGGAATTAGCTAATTTCGAGTTATTCATCCGAAATTATGAGATACTGAGTCGGAATCAGCATATTCCGTGTAGGGTTGTGGCACCGGTAGTTGACCAGCACCCGGTAATTGATCATTTTTCTCTTAATGCATAGAAATAAGGATACTATATTGTTTTGTTGATTGCCTATGTTTTTGAAAATTGAATGGGACTTTGGTCCAGTAGATGTCACAATTAACCCAAATGAATATCGCGATAAGGTAGTCACTGTCATGTTTACACATTTTTCGTCTTTCACTGGTGGAAAACAGGTGATGTGGCAATAAGCATGGTAAGAAGACAATTTTTAGTGATTTTAAATCATCCGTTCTTGTTGATAGTTTTATTGAAAACATATTTGATGTACTAGTTGTTATATGAATATAGTTAAGTATTTTTATTGTATTCATTATTGGAATGTATGTTTTTACTATTTTATTTCATGTGGTCAACTACTAGCACAAAATATTTGTTGAAGCTCCACTTTGGAATTAATGGTTGTACGTCTTTGTCTGTTCCATAGCTTTGCGTATGAGTAAAATATTTATTTTCGTTAAAAAAATATCGTTATTTCACAGCGGATCTAGTAATTGACCATAGTTTTGTAGAGGTCAACTATTGGTTTTTTGTCATGGTCAGCAACTGGTACATATATTTTACTTTATATAAGGTTCATTTATTTTCAAATACAGGTTTAGTAAAACCACTGTATTTCCCAGAAAAAATAAATGAAACTAACAGGAGATTTTTCGAATATACGAAGGTACGATTGCAACAGGCTGTGAGCAACGTTAGCAATATTAGACAATCGAAGAGGCTGAATGGGGTACCGCATGCTACTTTAATAAATAATTTGAAAAGTAAATAGAAAAAAGATTTTTCTGATTGATATTGATAGAAAATTTATTTTGAAGTCGAGGCAGTAGATTTCAAAAAAAGTATGCACGATGCTTTGCGAACTTTGGGGGATCAAGACGAAATAGAACGAATCAAGCCAATTAACGTTCCTATATTTCGATTAACTTATTTCCAAGAAAAGACGGGAATCGTTTAAAAAAGCAGAAATGAAGGAATGGGGCGGCGATGAGTCAGCAGAAGAATTACACGATAATACCAAGAAGAATACAATAAAGGAAAACACATTGATATAGAATTGGAAGATGAAACTATTAATGATAATAAAACTGTTCTAAGATAAAACTGAGAGTCATACTGAACCGCAAGAAACTAACAATGAAACTGAAAAACAAAAATGTAATATTGAGAGTGAAGTAACGGAATATAAAAATTTTTCGGAAATTGAAGGACATTGTAAGTAGTTCAAACCCGTGTGAAGAAGTTTCAACTCGTTAAAAAACTAGTATTTTTGGAAAACGTTTGAGTTAAAAAATTATCAATCTTTTATAAGATCCTGTTTGAAAATCAAAACTTGTTTTTTATATCAATAAATCTACAGTTTTGCTTGAAAACTTGTTTTATTTGATTTTATCAAGTGGTCAACCACGGGGTAAAATTGTAGTCAAGTACTAGTACTACTATTTTTACTAATATATTTTCTTAACTATATTTTACCATTATTTTCAAGAATGTTCATGATATTAAGAATTCCAAACATTGGTTCTTCTTGTATATTTTTTTGGTTTTCATAAAAATTGATATTTTAGTACTTATAAGTAATTTTTTGAAAGAAGCTCTTATTCGGTCAACCATTGGTGCACTCACCCTAATTAAGTCGGAATACCGAAATAGTAAGTCGGAATTAGCGAATTTCGAGATGTTAAGTCCGAATTCCGACCTATCAAGTCGGAATTAGCTAATTCCGAATTGTTGAGTAGGAATTGCAAAATACTTAGTCGGAATGATCTAATTTTGAGTCATAATTACGAGATACTCAGTCGAAATTAGATACTTCCGATTTATTGATTTAGATATCCGAGATACAGAGTCGGAATTAGCTAATTCCGGGTAATTGAGTCGGAATTATTTGATGTCGAGTTGTTGAGTCGGAATTCCGACATACTGATTCGGTATTGCCTAGTTCCGATTTGTTGAGTCGGAATTTTAATATGTTCTCCTATTTGGGCCTCATTTTGAATCGGTGGTTTTGCATGCGTAAATGAGTACAATATGCTAGATAAATCGAAATATTATTCAATTGGAATGATAATTACACATTATTTGAGCGTGTTTTTCACGATGAAAATAAGTGAAATCTGTATTTAACAGCTGGTTATTTAGTGAACGGAACCTCAATACTGAATGCAACTTCTTAGCGCTCGAACCGAATCGGTAGTGGCCTCCATTCTCGTCGATCGTGACCACAATTCACTCTGACCCTCAAAATGCGATTAAAAACGATGAAAAGATAAAATCTATATGAAGATGATATAAGACTGTTTGTTATTAAAGCGATTGAAAAGTTTAAATTATACATGTTTTAAAAAATTATTTCAAGATCCACTTTAGAATCAGATAGAACGTTTGGTATATTTCAAGTAAGGTTCAAATTTTAGTTTATCGCTGAAAATACATCGTATTGATATTTCAATTATTGTATTGTCATATTTCGGACGTCTGAAAGTGGGTTAAAATTTAATTAAAAGATTACATTACATTGATATTCACATACAGGTAAAGCTGATAAAAGTTTGTTATAAAGGCAACTCGGAAATGAATTCCCTCCAATTACGAAAAGTATATGACAAAACTATAAATCATAATAATATGAAGGTATCAAAATATTCAATACATTTGATTTTATGAAGGACAAGGAAAAAGAGGATCTAAAAGTTGTCGACATGAAGTTTGAAACATTCTGTTTATCCAAAACAGATAATTTTTTCGAATATCATTCAGAAGGAAGGTAAGAGGTTTCCATTATTTAACTGATCTCATGTACCATCACACATCAGAAGAGTCCTGTGACTATGAAAAAGATATAAAAGCCCTGAAAGAAAGTTCGAGAGTTCCAAACTTTAGTATAAACGCAAGTAGGAGACCGAATAAACTGCACTACAAACGAACATGCACTTACCGTTAAGCTCAAAGAACAGCGTCAAAATCTGCTGGGAGGGGCACATCCCCCGCTCAAAAAAGAGCCCTCCACCTTCGGTGTCGGGCTTTCCCCAAACGTGAAAATGAACTTATGCAGTATGCAGTTTTTTGACAACACGCTGTCATGCAAAATTATCGGTAATTTTGATACACTTGTGCAATTACTTACGATAATTGCACAAATAGGGTTGTTTCAAGTGTGTGTCGTAGAATTAAGAAACCAGCTCATTAGTCTGATTAGGCGGCGCAACTGAAGGGATCTAGTATATTTTAGTAATAGTTCATTTCATAATTGATGGAGAACAGTGTTCAACATATTGTCAGATAGATTGAAAGGTGTATCTTGGATGACGCATAAATATTCAAAATAAACAACCAATAGAAAAATGAAGGTTCAAATTGTTTCTATACATTAGGAATTTCAGATTTGAACTTTATTTGGAATTTTTTAGGTATAAACACAGAATCTCCACTTTTGGGTCTTTTTTTTATCAAGTTCATTACATTTTTTCATTTTGTAAACCTAGTGAATGCTAATGGCCTTTGGATAACCACAAATTATGTAAAATCTATTGATTATATATACTATATGGAAAAATATCGAATGAATCCAAAAAATAAGGGAATTTTAATATTTTGTGATTCATTGATTACACAGTAAAGATCCAGTTGTGTTCTGTGATTTCATGAATGAATGAAATAGTTTAACTTGATTGCGGCATTTCTGGCGCCATTTAGTTTGAAAAAAAATCTGCGATGGTCGATCGTGTTTGTTCTCACTTTCAGGTATTGTTTTGTGACACGATTATGTGGTTGTAGTTTTTATTAAAGTCTCACTCTAGTTCCATCACTGACTTTAAATAATGCCTGTCGCGTGAAATCGATTAAGGCAGCAGCGAATAAACTCGTAATTGAGGAGTACATGCACGTTATTTCTGTTCAAATCGAGTGAAAGTGTGTACATAAATTACCTCCTGGAAAGTTTGAACGTGTAGAATAGGTTGTAATTACTATAATTTCCGAGATATTTTACATTAGTGGGAAACTGTTGTGGTTGCGGATTATGGTAATGATATAACGGGTCAATGTTCCTCTATTTCTTTGTATCACGTTCCTAATCAAGGTTGTATTCAACAAGAGTTTTTCTTGAACTGACCTAGTCCATAATGGTAATCATAATGTTGAGATTCATTATATACTCGATATTCACGGAATTTCCCACAATAATGCAGAGAATAGAGAATGATTCGAGCATAGAGTGTGAAGTACAGAGCCAATCTGAACAGATTCATTCTTGACGAATGTTGGTTAGAAGTAATCGAAGAATCATACAGATTGTAAATTTGAAATTTTGTGGATTCAGATTTTGGATATGGCCATTTCAACATACAGTGCGGTCCATAGGTATGGAATAAATTCATTTTTAGCGTGATTATGTAATTGTTTAAAAAAACCTGAAACACGTCGATTTCTACTGTCAATTTGATAATTTACAGTATGCACTCCCTCTCAATTATGAGCACCCCCTCAAAAATGTTAAATGGGAAGGGGAGTTGTGTGGCACCTTGATCGGAAGAAATTTTCATTCTCTGTTCAGCAATTTCAAGTTTTTCAAATTTGGTGCAATCATAACTGAGAACATTTTTTTTGAAAATGTAAAATTTTGATACTTTACGTAGAATGAAGGAAATAATGTCACATAATGTTCAGGAAGTAGTTTTAAATTTATTTTACAATTAAATTAAATGTTTGAAATGACCACCATTCATTTCTTGACAATAAGCAAGTCTTGGAATTCTCGTACAACATTTTGTAGGACCTCAGGGGTTATGTTGTTAATTTCTTCCGTTATCCTAACTTTTGAATCTGAAATATTTTCTGGTCTATTGAAATATACTTTTGATTTCAAATAACCCCATGAAAAGTAATCGAGAGGAATCGGGGGATCTAGGCGGTCAATCCACATATTGAGAAAATCATATCTAACAATATGTTTGTAATGCGGTGGAGTTCTGTCTTGTTAGTACCAAATTGATCTATCGATTGCATTTGGATCTTTAACATCAGGAAAAAGTATGTCTGTCCATCATCAGTTCACAGAATTGTTGCCTTCTATCATGATCATCCTCATTGAACTCCTGAACCAACTGGATAAGGATGGTGTTTTTCTCTATGTAAAGCTCTCAATATCGATTATTTACTTAAATCATTGTCGGCGGCAAGTTGTCTACTTGTCTACTTGTCATATGCGGATTTTCCTCATCCAATTTGACATTTCGACCTGGTTTTTGAATTGTTTTTACACGTCCAGTTTCACGATTTTTTTTTCTATTTTGCTAACTGTAGACTGTGAGACGTGTTGACCAGGGTATTCATTATTGAACATTTCAAAAACTTCCTTTTGAGTTCTTGTTTTATTACCGCATCCAATCATAATTAAAATGTCTATTCCTTGAGTTTCGGACGAATGAGCCATAGTTAAATCAAATACACACACAAATATTTTTCAATACACTGACGTGTGTCAGCAACTTATAAATATCAAAATAACAGTAGTCTACTAGATTGACATTACATTATTAATGTGAGTTTTGTGAATAATTTTTTGGTGCCTTGAAAGACTTTTTCCTGACCTTTAGCAAAACAGATGAGAAAATACCTGATTATTTCTTATAGTGTCATTTAAAATCAAAAGTATATTCCAATAGACCAGACAATATTGCAGATTTAAAAGTTAGGATAACGAAAGAAATTAACCACATAACCCCTGAGGTCCTACAAAATGTTGTACGAGAATTCCAAGATCGACTTGGTTATTGTCAAGAAGTGAATGGTGGTCATTTTGAACATTCACTTTGATTGTAAAATAAATTGAAAAATACTTCTTTAACATTATGTGACATTATTTCCTTCATTCTACGTAAAGTATCAAAATATATCATTTCCAAAATAAATTTTCCCAATTATGATTGCATCAAATTTGAAAAACTTAATATTGCTGAGCAGGGAATGAAAATCCTATGGACCGCACTATATAGTACAGCTTCCGGTCACTTTCTGGAGTACCCGCAAAATATGACAACTCCCTTATTTCAAATGGAATAGCATGGAACTTATTATTTATTTGAATTAGAGTGCACTTCATTTATTAATCCCTATACTTGGGTTCAGCAATTTTCGAAATATGTTTGGATTTTGTTGGTAGGGTAAAAGTGAGAGAGATGCCCTAGGGGGATAGTTGACTCGATTATTACCTAACCTATTTAGAAGCACGCTCTGACAAGCCTAACGCCTTATGACGTGTCGTCGATAGCATTCAACGAACGAAAAGTTCGTGAATCTCGATTGTTGATTACGAACCGCGAAGATTTTATCAAGCTCGTGATTTCTTTGTTAGTATAGTGAACGCTTTTTTTATAGTATTGTTACTAGTGTGTTTGACGTACATATTTTTTTTTTCATTACAAACACCATTGTTATCTATCCCAGGCTAAAAGTATTGATGCCTCAGTTTTGAAGGAGGATAGACGCCCTTAGGGCTTCCACCCTCCCAATGACAGATAATAAGAAAATGAAAGTTGTGTTATTCTTTAGGAAACCGTTTTGCCTATTTTGTTCTATGAAATATGCCACGAAAATATATAAGAAAAAGAGATGCTCTACCGCGTTGCCAATGGACACAGGGACCTTTGATAAAAGCCATGGAAGCTATGGACAAAGGTGAAATGGCCATGAATTAAATAGCTCGATATTATGGAATAGCACCATGAACATTAAGAAGACGCTATGCTAGTAAAAATGCTAAAAAGAAAACACTAGGTAAGTAAAATATTTTTTGCACCCACGCGCTGAATGCCGTAGTTTAAAGACTCGAAATTTTAATGCTTCATATTTCAGGTAAACATCCTGTCCTTGACTTCGAAAATGAAGACTCATATACAAAAGCTTGAGAAAGCGGGGTTTCAACACGTGATACGATTAAGAAAATAGCTTTCGAGTTTGCAGAAAAACTTGAACTACAGGTCCCTTTCGACAAACAGACTCGCATGGTTGGACCTCATTAGTTGAAATTATTCTTGGAACGACATCCACAACTCAGTATTCGTCAGTCAGAAGGATTGTCACCTGCTAGGGCACAAGGGTTGAATAGAGAAGAAGTGGACAAGACATTGTTACTGAAGGTGTTGACCGAAAATGATTTACTTGATAAACCTAACAGGATTTTCAACATGGACGAGACAGGAGTGCAGCTGAACGTCCCGGCAGGAAAAGTCATTGCTACAAAAGGGGACAGAGTTGTACATTCTATAACGTTCAGTGAAAAGGAAGAAACCATGTCCGTCATTGGTTGCTGCAATGCAGTGGGTAATTTCACCCCGTTCCCCCCAGTTGTTACCATCAAAGGTGTTACCAAGAAACCAGAATTTCTAGACAGACGTCCTCCAGGAATAAAGGTATATATGAACAGTAAATCTGCCTAAATAAATACAGAACTGTTCCAAAGGTGGCTAATAGAACATTTTGTACCCAAGAAGCTGCAAGGCAAAATTATCTTGATTCTTGACGGGCATTCATCCCACACAACAGCAATTGATTTGCTTGAAATAGCGAAAAAGAATGATACCATTTAATATGTTTGCCAAGTCATACAACCTTAGCACTACAGCCACTAGGCCGAGGTTTTTTCAAACCATTCAGAAAATTTTACGCAAATGAAACAAAAAGTTGGGTTGGCAGTCGGAAGGAACGCAAAATCAATCGTTTAATTGCTGGAAAGTTGATAGGCAACGCCTGGACTCGAGCAGCAATATCTGCCAATGCCTATTCGAGGTTTCTAGCTTATCCTGCAGCAGTTCCAGATATTTTTTTTCCAATATCAGACCACAGAATCGATGGTAGTCGCCAAATACATGATTTTGATGGAGTAGAACAAACTTAACAGGTATCGCTTCAACAAAATAAGAATGGTCTTCAATTCAGTGGACGCAGATTCATACAGACAAAACCTTGAAAAACCTCCAAATTTCACTGACTTAGCTACAAATGAGATAATTATACCAAGATCACCTGTTGCAACTAGTTCTAGGCAAGAAGCAGATCTTAGTCAAAGAGAGTAAACGTTATCTGAGTAGGAGAGTCTATTCCCCATAAGACATCATTTGTGAGTCATAATGACGTAAATGGACATGTCATGGTAACCATTCTCTCTGGATAGTGGAGGACTAGCACACTCCGCACTCTGGTATCTGAGAGTTACAGTCTCTTGAATGTATATTGGACCACTCTGTATGCCACCTTTTCTCATGTCCATGCACGTCACTATGACGGGTTGATTCTACAAGATTCTGATTGGCTAGAGCTTATTAGTACCTCCTATTCAGATAACGTTTACTATCTTTGGATCTTAGTACCATGCCAGAAAGATCAAGACCATCGATTCTTACACAAAGTGACAACTTGTTTGTAACAATTAATTTAACTGAGAAAGAAACTCCCAGCGAGCATTTGCAAGAATGTTTTCCCTATTCCATTTTATAAAAGAGAAAAACAGTCTTCTGTTGTCTTGAACTCTAAAGAAAACAGAAAAAATTTAAAATTAAAGCGACAAAAATATACCTATTAAAGGTAAAAAAGAAGAAACCAAGACAGAATCAGGTACTGAGAATAGCACGTAGCAGAATATATAGACGAAGAGAAAGAAAACAAAAAAAAAATATAAAAAAAAAGCGACTGAGAACAAGAAAATTAAATACAAAGAAAAGGAATCCAAACGATAGCGAAAAACAGTTTATTGGTCTTCTTCTGAGTGTTCTGATTTTGAGAAAGAATGTACTCCTGATGATAAGGAAAACTCAAAATGCAAAGAATGCTTGGAAGAATACAAAGAGACGAAATCAAAATCGGACTTGATTCAATGCATAATGTGCGAATGGTGGTTACACGAAGATTGTTCAATTTATGGTGACTTTTACAATAGAAGTGGCCATAAAAAAATATTGATATTTAAGTCCAAATGAAACGCTTTATATTTGCAAATTATCCCCAGAGTTAGTAACACCTGATTCTAGTTGTTAAGTTGATGAGTAAAAAAAAGTTTATTGGAGAAATTATTTAACCAAAAATTATTTTCAAGTATTGCTGAGTTTGCAATAAAACTACAACAAATGTGATCGAAAAATTTTGTTTTATTTCTGAAGGCATCTATCCTCACAAAAAAAAAATGCAAATACCGCACCATAGGCTTCTATTCTCTTTCTTAGAGTTAATCTTTTTTCCACCCATTTTTATGTATGTAAGGAAAATGTTTTTTTTTTCATTTGGCGGTTTCGAGTTGAAGGTCGAGTTTATCAATAATCACTAATGTGTTTTTGATAATAGTAATCGTCTTTAAATTATAACTTGATTTCAAAAAGTCTATCCCCATACTGCCTATTTGGGAGTTCGCCTTGTTCCCCTCGAGCGTCAAATCTCCAGCGGTATTTATGCTAGGAGAAACAACAAACCCAGCGCCTCCGCCACTAAGCGCTTGCGACGCCACGACCGTGCTCCTGGCAATCAATTAGTTTTCACGTGTCCTGGTGCCATCTCCCAGGGATTTCTGGTATGGACGTCAAGCTCATCAGGTCTGAAATCTTGCCACGGCTGAGACCCAGATTCGAAGAAAAAGCAGAACAATATTTTTTTTGGGTGGCATGAATTCAATAAAAATGCGTTCTGAATCTCTTCTATTCCCAGTTACTAATACTTGCCTAGGAAGATAGACCAAATCGTGAAGTTATGAATCGTTTCGATCACTCCAACAAGGAATACCACATGAACTCCAGTGATATTGTAATAATAATCGATGTATTTTATGTTAGTGTCATCCAATGTATCAATCAAATTCATATATACGCAACAGACATATAGTGTGTGGGTGTGATGATGAGCCACTTCTCACACAGGCTCGTTGCAAGGATCGATATGGTTTTCGGAAATCATGCTCAACCATTCAAGCCGTAACTAATGTCGTGAAAGAGGTAGTTGAGGGCTTCTGAAACGGGCAGCTGACAGTGGTCACTCTCTGTGACCTGAGCAAAGCCTTCGACTGCGACTCTCACGATATTCTCTTGAGCAAACTAGCCGACTACGGTGTAAGAGGTATTACACTTTCTCTTTTTAAGTCATACATCAAAAATCGAAAGCAGTGTGTAGTCCTTAATGATAACGAGCAATCATCATTTGAACTGGTGAAAACAGGAGTACCCCGGGGCTCTGTGCCGGGGCCTCTTCCTTTCATCATTTATATTAATGATTTTCTTCATCACATGCTACCTGGTAGATGTGTCGTCTTTGCTGATGGTAGCACTTTCATCTGCTTCGACAAAAATTGTCAAAACTTTTAGAAAATCAAGCTGAAAAGTGGTTCACTGGAAATGAAGATAAAACTCAAAATCTGAATTTTTCGTCTGATGAAAAAATGAAAACAGGTGAGAGTGTAAATCTGCTAGGGATTACCTTAGACGAAAATCTCAAATGGTTCCATCATATTGATGATCTCTGTTCTAAACTCTCTAAATACATATTCGTGCTCCATCAGTTGAAATCAATAGTTAGTCCCAATATTTTGTTGACACTATATTACGCTTTTTTTTCATTCACATCTCAGATATGGTATTGTCTTATGGGGAAACTCGTCTTCTTCAGATAGAGTTTTCAAACTTCAGAAAAAAGCAGTTAGGATAATTGCGAATGCAGGTTATAAGGACACTTGTCGACCTATATTTATGAATTTCGGACTGATGCCCTTTCCTACATTATATATTTATCACTCATATCTACGAACATGTAAATGAATTCGATACTAATTCATACTTCCATGACTATAGTACTTGTAGTTCAGCACTTACTAGACCTCCAGATACAGACTGCAGAAGTCGCCATCTTCCCTTAATAGAAATCTGTATAATATCCTTCCAAGATAGTGAAAAAATTACATTACAAACATTCAAAATATTTATCAAAATGGAATCAATCTTCAAATGTTACTATAATGCAGAAGAGTATATGGCTAACCCACCTGCTGTAACAGTATCCAACGGTTGATGTATAACCTCATTGTATGTATGTATTATAATATATGTGTGTGTGTCTACATGTTTGTATGTGTATATTGGCATTTCATGTACTATATATATATATATATATATACTAGTTTTTTATACTATATGTTGTTTCCTGATTTTAGCATCGTTCTTTGCTTGTATCTTTTGACCTGCTACAAATGTATCTAGTTACATAACGTAGTCAAATGAACCCTATCTATCTATTAGCTATCTATACTCACCAAAAAACTCCTTAGAACTATATATTTTCCCTAGCGGAAATCGTTATCAGATATTGTATTGTCGCGTGAGGTGGAACAAATCATTCAATTATAAAAAATGTACAAACAACTCAAAACAGTAGGCTATAGAGTTAATTAAAAAAATGTATACATTTTTCCACAAATTCATTATATGATAAAACTAAACTTTTCTATATTAGAAATATATTTGTTTTTAACGCCTTGGAGAAAAAACAAATATGAACAATAGTCATGTGACCAGATTCATCAAACAAATCAATGAGGTACTGCACCAATTTAAAAAAAACTCCCACCCTGAAGACAATCTATGCTTAAAAATTACTCAATATGCTTTCAAATTATATACTTAATACAAATCGTTTAAAAAAAGAAGTAAAGAACCGTATGCTCCCGAATATGAATACGTTACTCACTAACAATATTTTAAAGAAGATGAACTCTCTTCGACTCACACATTAAGTTCCACCATCCCCATCAAATAATATATGAGTGTAAATATATAAGATCCCTTCGTTTCTTTTGTTTCTTTTTTTAGGCAAATGAATTGTACCTATAACGGATTATGTTGGAAAAACAACAGAACCTTAGGTGAAATCCTACATAGCCATTGTTTCTAAACTCTCTATTACAGAAATACCTGTAGATGTATCGATATATATATATATATATATATATATATATATATATATATATATATATATATATATATATATATATGAATAAATTGAAATTGAAACTTCGCGATGAATAACAACAGATAAAAGACTTCCATTTCTTAAAATTTTTCAAACGGATCTTCCGAATACGCCAGTTTTTCAACATTGAAAATATCCAATCGCCAATATTGGACATTGAGGAATAACCAATGTATGTGTATGTATGAATGAGCCTGATTGCCATGAGGTTCTGCTGATAAATACCGTAAACACGCCATTATATTCTGATGGAGTGTGATGCTGTAAGCCACAAAAGATGGTTAATCTTATATCACCCCAGCCAAGAGTGGAAGAAATACCACTTTTAATTTCTCTCAAAATACCTAAATTTTTTAGGGGCCTGGAGTCCTTGGAGGAAAGCAGAAAAACGTGGGCACAATGATCTAATCAGGTCGTAGCGCATATGTGACTACCCACTACCACCAATACTCATTCGCGATTTTTTTTAAGAAATATTTAAATTTTTTTGAGATACTATTATTGAGAGAAACTAATTTTTTTTTATTTCACGGAAGGTGTTTGTCACAAAATTTAGAATTTCCGAAAAGAAATATTTCGTAGACAGTACGATGACAAACCTCACAAGTTCGCGTAATATTAAAAAAGTTTCATGAAAATGCAAAGTACTTTTTTAGTATTGGGTTATATTTATTCTTGCTGAATCAATGGTAATAGTGATCATAATATTGTTATTTACTTGCTACAGTGAATCCCAACGGAATGACTTTTTCGCTTCAGTACTATTCACCGTGTATTTTTCAATACATCAGCTTCTCTCGACGAGAGGAAAATCTCTAGAAATTGTCTCGTCCAATTCATATATTCGAGAGGAATATGTTATTTCCTGTCGACTTTCGAATAAAATGTAACTTTTTGCTTCCTGAAAGGAAAACTCAGATGGATATTACTGCCGATTTAATCGTTATATAAAAAAAGGCAATAATTCCAACAATAAAAGCAAGACTCTCTGGAATATTATCGAGCAGCCATCCAGAACAATCAGAAATCAGTAAAGCCGGTGACTCACGGCGCGAGACTTGGCGAGCTTGGCTTGGGGATTGTCAAGTCTCGCGCCGTGAGACCGGTCGACTCGCGTAGGATCGAGACTTGGCAAGCCTAAGCTCGAGGTGGCTTCACCGTTCCCATGAAATGTCGGTAATTCTACAATCATCAAAGGCGCGTGGCTTGACCAGTTGACTCACATTGTATACTTGTTGAGAGGTCTCACGGCGCGAGGGTGCCTGTCAACAGTGTCAACGCGACGGGAGAGCAGTCAATCAGAGAGACAGTTTGGTGGCGGCAGAGTATTGTGTACTAACATAAAGTGGGATTCAGAAGCAATAATTGAATTCGTAGATTTATATGGGACCCAATCACAAAAAATAATACAGTGCTTCTCAAAAGTCCCCTCCCCCCCTCTTATTTTTGGAACGATTATACATAAACAAATGAAATTTGGAAACTGATTATTACAGGTTGTGAACTTCCCTACTAGTGATGATAGATGACGAAATCGTCAAAGATGACGTCACAAGGCCATTGTGACCAATAATTTTGAATGGAACCCTACGGCACGCGACACCTCTTTTAAAAGGTATCGAAAAAACCTATTCAATGATACTAATTTTGTTTGTGTTTATGGCAGTTTTGGCAACTCGTTTTTAAAAAACGCAAAGCTGTGATGAATTAAATCAGTTAATACTAAAATTCCAAATTCAAGCTCCGCCTCTGGATAGTTGTCAAATAAGCTGACGTTTTTGTTAGTCTCCCTAATTCGACGTTTTTGTAATTGTCCAAGTTTTTGTACATTTAATAATTTGTGTATTGTTGATCGAACGTTTAACTGTTTCAGCAGCTTTTGGTACTTTTAATATTTTTGTACATTTTAATAATTTGTTAAACTGTTGTGAGCCGAACGTTTAAGTGCTTCAAGAATCGAAATGGTACGTGCTTTAGGTGATAAAGTAGCAGCGATCCTAATTCTTGGTGAAACTGGACAAAATATTCATGCAGCAGAACGCATTTTTAATGAGAGGTTTCCCGATCGCCCCGTTTCGAGGACTCATTTAAGGGAGCTTCTCCGTAAGTTTGAAACAACGGGTAGTATTAATGATGCGAAACAATCTGGCAGACCACAAATTTCTGATGAGAAAAAAATTGATATACTGGCAGAAGTAATACTTAATCCTACTTCTTCAACAACTCACGTTGCATCTACCTGTGAAGTCAGTCGAAGTACAGTACACAGGGTGTTGAAAATAACAAATTTCATCCATACAAATTAAAAATGGTTCATCAACTCTCAGACGACGACCCAGACCGAAGACTAGAATTTTGTGAAAATATGGAAACTAAAATTAACCAACAGCCAGACTATATCAAAACAATTTGTTTTAGTAACGAAAGTACTTTCTATCTAAATGGAAATGGAAATACACAGAATGTGAGGTATTGGAGTGACGCAAATCCTCACCTGTTTCGTGAAACACATACCCAATTTCCCCAGAAGGTGAATGTTTGGGTAGGTATCCTGGGAAACCACATCGTTGGGCCTCTTTTTTGAATACTAATGCAACTGGTGAGGCTTATCTGGAGCTGTTGCAAAACGCAATAGAACCGTTAATCCTTGAAATTTTGGAAGATAATCCAGATGAATTCGGCAATTTGGAAATAAAATTCCAACAGGATGGTGCTCCTCCACACTATTACGGTTCAGTAAGACGGTATTTGGATGAGGAGTATCGTGGTAGATGGATTGGACGACGAGGTTCAACGGAATAGCCAGCTCGATCACCGGACCTCACACCTTTGGATTTTTTTCTGTGGGACTACCTTGAATCGAAGGTTTACGCCACTGATCCTGACAATATTGTCGTTTTAAAACAACGTATTGTTGCAGAATGTGAGGCTGTTTCCGCAGACACATTTGCAGAAGTACGAGAAGAGTTTAAAAATGGGATATTTCACTGTCAGGAAGTGAATGGAGGTCACTTCGAGCAATTTCTTTAAGTAGATACTGATTCTTAAATCTGTAATTAATATCATACTGAATGGAATTTATATTTTAATGTTTACTAATGAGCCATTAAAACTGCTATAAACACAAACAAAATAAGTATCATTGAATAGGTTCTTTCGATACCTTTTAAAAGAGGTGTCGCTTGACGTAGGGTTCCATTTAAAATTATTGGTCACAATGGCCTTGTGACGTCATCTTTGACGATTTCGTCATCTATCATCACTAGTAGGGAAGTTTACAACCTCTAATATTCAGTTTCCAAATTTAACTTGTTTATGTATAATCGTTCCAAAAATAAGAGGGGGGGAGGGGACTTTTGAGAAGCACTGTATATAATAATACGCTGCTGCACATGCACATTGTAAACTAAATAGCTACTGCACTGGACAATACCTGCCTTCCTTGGCTCGTATACCATTCCCAAGTCACTGATATACAACGAGTCGGTCAAATTATACACGCCTTGAGACCGATCAGGCTCGAGATTGCACAAACCTCACCTGTGCTCCAAGCACAATCCTCCAAGCCAAGCTCGCCAAGTCTCGCGCCGTGAGACACCGGCTTAATTGAGTAGAAGTCGCGGAAACATTTGGAGAATACTTCTCAACTATAATTGACCAAAAATCGACAAGCAATTCCCAGGAAAGTATTCAGACAGTTGTACGACAATGGCGATTGCTAATAAAATGATGTTCTTCAAACCCTCATTACCCAATAAAAAACGCAAAAGACATGATAAGGTCTCTACAAAAATTGTTAAAGAGTGTGTAGATATACTATGAGACGTAATAGAGCATATCATGAATTTATGTATTTCTTTTGGAGAATATCCTGATCTTCTCAAAGATGCCATTCTAGGGCCCTTACTGAGAAATGGTGACAACAAAAATTTCGAAAATTATTGTCTCTTATCAGTGTACCCCCAAACATTTTCTGAAACTCGACTACCTGGAAACATTTAATCTGATAACAGAGTGCCATAATGGATTCAGAAAAAATTACTCGACAGAAACCGCAACGCTCAATTTCACACAACATATACATGATTTTATTGAAGAAAAAAATGTTTTTTGTCAAATTCGTTCAAATTGTGGGAACCGCGAAACAACGAAGTTTTGGTGGGCAATACATTCTTTTTTCTGACTCATTAAGGACTTGAAAACATTCAAAGTTATTTTTTTTTATCGACTATCAACTGTTAAGGATTGTGCAAGGAGTTAGATAATACCGTGTATAACTGCTCAGAACAAAAACTAATACGTTCACCATTATAAATACTGCGAATCTTATATTTCAGGTTTGTGTTACATGGTGCAGCTTTTTTGTAATAAAAAAATCATCTTGAAACCTGTTTCAGATACAGATAAAATGATGAAATATTCTATATGGCAGGCAATCTAAATCAACGGTAAAAGAAAAATATAAAAACTGTCATAACCTATTTCCATGCTAATTATTGTTCCAAGTATTGCAGAAATAAGTATTTAATGTAAATATCCTCAATTAAAATCAGTTCACTTATTGAATGCAAGAAACAAGGTCGGAATGGACAATGAGAAATAAAAATAAAATATGTAAAATATTTTCTCTTATCGAAGTGATAACGGAAATACCACCTTGAAATTGACATGAAAAATATATGCATGGAATGGATATTAATTTTCGAAGAATTGTGCTTGGGGAAAAGTTGTATTTAATTTAGAAATCGAGAAATTGTGATATCAATATTGTAGTTAGTGCGCATAAGTATAAATGCCTTCTACCACTTCATCAATTGAACCTAACTGAAAGGAATACAAATTGGAGGTAAGAAGACACTGTGTATTTTATGTTGTGTTTGTTTGCGATATTGACTGCGGATTGCCATTGTTTTATTTTTTCTAGCATTTTAAATGATTCACAAAAATTGAAGCTGTTGATTATAGGAAAGGCAAAACAACCAAGAGCGTTTGAAAATGTGACATACCTGTTGGATACAAATCATCTGCCAATGCATGGATGACTACAGTCATTTTAGACTGGATTCATTAATCATGTATTCGTCAAGTTGAAAGTTATTTCACGCCCACCGGAGACTGTGTGCAGTGATCACTTTGGATGTCAAGAATGCATTCAATAGCGCATCATGGCAACTGATCCTAGAAGCCCTGAGAAAAAAGAAAATCGAGGAGAGCCTGGTGAGTATCATAGCGTCCTACCCATCGGAGAGGCAAGTGATACTGGAGGCTGAAGGGACCAACGAAACCATGAGTTTAAGTAGCGGCGTTCCACAGGGATCAGTTTTAGGGCCTACTCTGTGGAATATCTCATATGATGATCTGCTGAGAGTGGAATTGCCTGATAGTATTACACTAATAGGCTTTGCGGATGATGTGGCCATGGTAGTGGTTACAAGAGGGGAACAGACTCTGATGAATACGGCTAATATCGCACTCATGAGAGTTGTAAACTGGATGGAAAGCAGAGGACTAGCTCCCGAAATAACGGAGGAAGTCCTCCTCACCACAAGAAGGAACGTAGCTCCAATACAGTTTGAAGTTCAGGGCACAATAGTAAGATTGAGCAAAGCAATAAAGTAACTAGGGGTATGGTTGGATACTAAACTTACCTTCGACGAACATATAAATAAAGCCGTAGAAAAAGCCGAAAAGACCACTGCAGCTTCGACAAGTCTACTTCCGAACATTAGAGGACCCAGATCATCCAAAAGGAGAACTCTTTACAAGTGTGATACATTCCCAGATTCTTTACGCAGCTCCAGTATGGCACTCAGCTACCGGAAACAAAAACTGCTAAAAAAAATAAAGAGAATCCAAAACAAATGTGCATATAGAACCGTATCGGCAGAAGGAGGGGGTGTCATAGCAGGACTACCCCCCATGAAACTTCTTATTGAAGAAAGACGGGAGACATACGATGGTGAGGCGAGAAACACAGCCAGAGCAACACTCATGACCAAATGGCAGGGGACTTGGAGAAATGGAACATTCGGACGATGGACTTGGCGGCTAATACCGAAAATTGAAACTTGGATAAATAGAGTTTATGGAGAAGTTGACTACTATCTGACGCAAGCACTTTCTGGACATGGCTGTTGACGGAACAACTTGTACGAGAGGATAAGATCAGAATCCAATAAGTGCTTATACTGCGAAGAAATAGACGATGCAGAACACACGATATTTGCTTATTCAAGGTGGCATGAAGAGAGAGAGGAGTACGTGAGAGAAGCAGGCACAGTTTTTGATGCAGATAATATGATGAGAATCATGATAACATCAGAAAGAGGCTGGAATAGTACTTATAAAATCATTCGTCATATAATTGAGAATAAAGAGAGAGAAGATAAGTAAATGAAGATACAGCCTACCACACTGAAGAAATGCGAAAGCGAATTCCGGTGCGGTGAGGAGAGGTTTTAGTCGGTAAGAATCCGGCACTCTGGAACGACCAAGGTCTTATGCAAGATTTCCTCTCCTCAAACAAACAAAAAAAAGTTGAAAGTTATTTAGGAAGTCTCAATTTGCCCCAAAGATCCCTGTTAATTGTCCATAATGCCTCGAGCCATGGAACTGTAGGAAAGCTAACTGGTGAAGGTGGACAATTAACAACTTTATTTCTTCCACCAAATTGTACACCACTTTTGGATCAAAATGACATCAGACTGAAAAAATCATTCAATCGGAAAAGTCTCTTTGCCCATATATCATCTAATAACGAAGAGAACTTTGTTCAGTTAACAAAAGCCATTAACTTGAAGGACGCTGTATGCTAACTATGCAGTGCGTGGAAAAAAGTCTCCCCCAAAGTGCTGGTAGACACTGAATATGATGCTGAAGATGTGATTCCTCTGAATCAATTGCGACGCAATATGCTTTTCTTGGCAGATGAGTTAACAGATGTGTCTGATATGCTCAATGTTCTCACTGAGCAAAATCACACCAACGTAGAAATACGCAACTGGCTTGAAAATAATGAATATTTGTTACCACTGGAAGACATAGATGCTACAGAGGGACACCATGATAGTAGTGACAATGAAAATCCAGAGTTGAATAACACAAACCAGTCTGTTAAGAATGGTGAGGCAGTTAAAAGTTTCAATGTCAGCAGAAAGTGGGCAGAACACTACATGATGTTTTTGTACTTCAAAGAGTGAATGAAACGGCATTCATAATGAACTAGAAAACAAATACAAACCAGACTGTTAACCCTTCCGCGACGGGAAAATGCATACGTGCGTTGGTTGATCTCTGATGCCTTTGATACACGGAAGGCGCATATTTTCAATTGACTGGAAAAGTGTTCATTTCCACCATTTGTATTGTCTTCCGATGTTTTTGGGAGGTGCCACCTTTAGTGCTGGCGTCGCATATTTTCAGATAGTAAAACGTAGTATAACAACGGAAAGCGCCTCCACCAGAGGCGCTGTGTTCACTGATATTATTATCTCGTGACACGGAACGGCACGATGTTTAGTTTCATTCTATAGTTTCGGGCCTGGACTTGGCATTTTGATATAATGAGCTGAACGCGATCTGGTTTGAGAGAGAAAGAGTTGGTGTATTATCTGAAAATTGCCTTTCGCAACGGGAGCCGCATATATGCGAACGCGCTGTCGAAGCCCGTTACTGTGGCTCACGTGCGTCAAACGAAGCCCGTCGCGAAAGGGTTGATAATGATAAGGCAGTTGGAAGTTTTAATGTCTCCATAAAGTGGTCAGAATAAAATAATATATCAGTACATCATGTTCTTGTTTTTCAAAGATTGAAAGAAACGGCATTTATAATGAACTAGAAAAGAATCAAGCAGACAAAAATAAAAAGTTACTTCACAAAATAATGTAAAATTTAATAATTCAATGTATTATTTTCCAATTGTTTTATATTGAATGTTCCACTTTTCAATATAAAAACTCTCCTGCTTCAGTAATCCGAATTATCTACTAGTCCGTATTTTAATTACTCCGGATAATCGAGGTCGCTTTGTGATTAGGTGGACCGACTGAACATCATCCCTCAAAAAGCCACCATAATAAAGGCGGCGCTACACGATGCATCGAACAGTAGCTCCAACGTTTGACCAAACATCTGAGTCAATACGTTAGACAGTGTAACGGTGTAACGAATGATGCTTGAACCATGCATCCATTTTGAAATGCGGTACAAACGTTTGTCTCCATCACCATGGAGGATACAGACGTTACAAATGCAGCCGTAGCGACAGTAGGATTTTGTAGTGTTGAGTTATTAATTGAAGAATATAAACATAAAGAGTCCTAGAAGGTGGTGGATGTTATCTCTGAATAGGAGCAGATGAGACGGTACTTTATAACTCGAACCACTTCGAACGAGTCCTGTAGCGGTGCATCAAATCAACGAATGTTTTCCTTCGAACGTTGGAGGAATCCTTTGACTCAGGTCAAAAATAACGTCAATTGCCAGAACGTGGCCAAACGCGAACGTTGGACGCTCGACATTAGTAGTTGGCAGGTTTGAAGGTCGTCCACATGATGCGACGCACTGTCAAGCCTCCAACGTTGGAGAGTATTCGTAGCATCGTGTAGCGCCACTTTAACATTCACTCGAAGTGGAGATTTGATCGGAGTGACCAGAGAAGTGGAGACCACACTAATTATTGTTAGGTTAGGTGGGGTTCTTATGGCTTGATCCTAATCAAATCAGAGTACATCTTCATGTCCCGCGCTCCTGACGAAGTCGATGATGACGCTCGGTGATACCTTTTCCAGGCCTTTGGGCTCTAACTGCACGTGATGTATACGGTAGAATCTTGTTCGTTTCAGATCGTTGCATCTGCACAATATGTACTCTGATGTTTCTTCTTCGTCTTGGCCAAAGCTACACTGCGCTCTCCGCAAGTCCGATTTTTAAGATGCTTTCGCAGTCTACCTCTCAGTAGTCCTGCCATGATCCTCGGCATGGACTCCCACTCTACCGACAGTGTCCATAAAGGATTTTCTTTTTTCCACATACACAAAAAGTATCGGCCGCGTCAATTGAAAACAATATTATAATTATTACGTGATTTGTAACAGAGCAATGAATGCACAATAATGAACTTGTTTGACATAAAAAGTATTATCAGTATATAATAATATTCACCCTTCCTTCTCAATACTCAATTTTTTTTCAGAATGAAAATTGGGACGTTTGTTCTTCTAGCCCTAACAACATTCATCTCCGAAAGCAATGGACATGGAAGGCTGATAGAACCCCCAAGCAGAGCTTCGGCTTGGAGGTATGGTTTCAATACTCCTCACAATTACAATGACCACGAGCTCTTTTGTGGGGGATTCACCAGGCAGTGGGTGAAGAATGAGGGAAAGTGTGGAGTCTGTGGAGATCCTTGGGATTCAAAGTAAGTTTTCTACTTTTAGCAGATCCTTAGCTTTCTTTCACTATATTTGTTATAAATATATGTTGCTACTGCTCATTTGAAGGAAGACAATTATACTGTTATAAATGTAATCAAAAATAAAATTATCCCAAAATCCCAAAATAAGGATCAATTTAATGTTGAAGGAAAAAATTATCATGTTGTTGTCAACGTTTCGAATTTTATTAGATTCTTCATCGGTGCTCTGTAACAATTAATTTTTTGCCCTTCTCTCAGTAGATGTAGATGTGTACAAAGGGTGGCCCTATGGCCTATTTCCACTGCGACCTTTGCAGATATATTGTGGTTTTCTTGGTGTTCAGATGACTTGCGCGAGCTTCATCTTTTCTCACTGACAGTGGCTCATCAACGTAGCTTTCTGCGTCTGGGTATTCCGTTCCCTTCTGTGAAAACCTTGTCCTGCTATACCTTTGCATTCACATAGTATATGGATGGCGGTTTCTTCTTCTGTCTGGCAAAACCTGCAAGTGGTTCCTTCTGCTTATTGAGTTTATAGTGTCCTGTAAGCATGCCTACTATTGCCTCTACGGACCTTCTGTCCTTGCTCAGAAGGTCTGCCGTGAGCGAAGGTGATGGTTTTCTGAGAAAACTTTTTGCCTGCCTCTGTCCTGGAGATTGTTCCCACCAGCTTTGGGTCTGTTTTTCCACCAACTAACTGATTGTTTTCCTAACCGTTGATTTTGCTATGCCGCAGAAGGGTTCCGGGTCGTAGAATGCCATTGACGGGCGTTGTCTGGCCAGTTCGTCGAGTTTTTCGTTCCTTTGGTGACCTTTGTGTCATGGAACCTATGCCAGGGTCACTTCTTATGGTTGGCTAGTTCATTCAGGGCAGAGGCATAGTTCCACACAAGTTTGGAGTAACACCTTAAAGCTAGAAACTACTTATTTTCACGAAAAAAAAAATAAGCAATTGAACTAGGTACAGAATTTACAGAAAATAATCTATTTAATTATGCACAAAGAGTTATTATAACAGAATTGAATTCAAGATGGCCACCGGTCTAGGTGGGAGTCTGGATCTGCTGCAAAAAAGTGATAATTTTACGTGCAAACATTGCAGAAGGGTTGTAGTGAACTATGTGAAATGTGTGAAATGCCACGAACCACTTCATCCCAGTTGTCTGAGACAAGCAAATCAAGCTAAAAACCCGGATTGCTTCCATAAGATAGAAGAGACCTGTGAAGTTGACGCCGTGAGTAGTGAAATCTCATTTAAACTTGAAGTGTATGTAGCGGAAAATGCCCTGTTGAAACGCATAATTACGGAATTAGAAGAGAAATACCTCGTTTTGAACGAAAATTGTCAGCTGCTACGCGATAAAATTGTTAATATCGAAACAATTCATCAAATAGCCCAGGAAGAAAGCCTGAGAAACAAGAATAAAAATAAAAACAGTCCACAAAACCCAATGACAAAAAAACATCAACATCCCCCAAGGCCAAGAGCCACCTGCAAAACAAGGAGAAGGCCAAGAAGATATCCAAAATCGCATGGCCTTCAGGCAGCACTGAAAGCAAATCTCTCTCTGACACCGAACTAGACACAGATCACAAAGTGCAAGCGAGAGGACCAAAGAACCAATTAGAAAAGGAAAATATCATAAATGACAAAGATGACACAAAAATAGAAAATAAGCAAGATGGCGACCAAAAAGTTCAAGTGGGTGAACCAAAGAAACAAGAAGAAGAGGAATATGTCAACAGAGACGACGCAAAGAAGATGAAAAATAAGCAAGATGGCGTCCAAAACAAAAATAACCTAGGTTACGATTATGTGAATAAATCAAACAACAACAACAACAACCATAAAGGAGATTTTGAAGCAAGTGGTGATTGGAAGACTGTATCATACAGGAGACACCCAAATTATGAGAGAAAGAAACTTGAGCATAAATTATCTACAGGAAGTCGAAGCAGTAATGAGGCTATGCATCCTTGAAAGTTATAAATCGGCTAGGCTGGATTTACCTTTCTGGATTCCACCCTGAAACAACCAAAGAGGACCTACTGAAATGCCTGGATGAGAAATTTGCAGACCAATATATTTGTGAAAAAATAACAAAACGACTTAACCCAAAAATGCTGTCCTTCAAGCTTGGAGTCCCTATACAGCTTGAAAAACAAGTAGGGTCCCTTGAATTTTGGCCAAAGGGCATAATTGTTGAAAAATATACACCCCAAATCTATAGAAGCCACCAAAAAAATTTTCAGAAGAATCAACAGAACCACGCCACCACCTAGATAACATCCAAAATACAGGATATAAACTGCTCCATTTGAATGTACAAAGTGTCAGATTCAAGTTTAACCTGCTAGAGGCTCTAGCGGAAGAATTTGAGTATGATTTTATATGTCTTAACGAACATTGGTTAACTTTCGATGAATATCACAGTGTGAATCTCAAGGAATACAAGCCTGTCTCTGGCTTTTGCAGGACTCGCATGGAACATGGGGGGGTCTGTATATATGTGAAAGAGCAATTGAAAGCCTACCCTTTACCTACTAACATCTCAAATATTTCCTCAGAATTGCATTTTGAAGTTTCAGGCCTATATTATAGTAATTTCCAGCTGATAACCATTTATAGGTCTCCAAACGGTGAGTTTGGATCTTATATGTCTAAAACAAATGAGCTGCTTAGCAAGCTAGATCACAAAAAAATATAATCATAACTGGGGATTTCAATGTTAATTTCAATCCTATGGATAATCAGGCTCACCAGCTGTGCAACCTCTTTGTATCATACGGATTGCACTATACCGTGAGCATACCAACTAAAGGTAAAAATTGTCTTGATAATGTGTTCACTAACTTTAGGGAGGGGTACTATCAGGCAGATGTCTTTGACCCTTGCATATCAGATCATTCAGCAATAAATTTCTACTTCAAAAAAGAAAAGAATAGGGAAACAACGTCTAGAATAAATTTCAGACCAATCACAGAGGCAGGATTGTTCACCTTATACAAAACCCTAGAAAATGTAAATTGGAATGAGGTAAATGACAAAAACCAAGAAACACAGGTAAGGTTTGAAAATTTCATTAATATCATCAATAATGCAATTGAATTCTCCCTGCCCAAAAAATCTAAACTAAGCACAAAATCCAACAAAATCACACCAAAGATTAACTGGTTTAATGATGACCTAATTCAAATCAGAGAAACACTTCGTTTCATGAATGATGTACATAAAAAACCCCGAAGTTATCCCCAAAGAAAATATCCGTGAGTACAAGCGCTTTTATCGTACAAGCCTTTCCAATGCAAAAAGAGAAGCTCATGATGTTTATATAAAAAATTCCTCCAATAAACAAACAGCAATGTGGAAAGTAATCAAAGGAAACAACCCCATCACAAAATCTGAAAATGGTCAAAACCTATCAGCAGAAAACTTCAATGTTTATTTCTCGAGGATAGCCGAGGACTTAGTAGAAAATCTACCCCAGACTCCTTCAAATCCCGCAGAAAAAATTAAATTAGATAAAAACCTAAATTTTTGTTTCCGTGAAGTAAGCTACAATGAGGTACGAGAAGTCATTTCAAAATTGAAAATTCAAAGTGTACGGATGCTTATGACAACAATGTCAAAATTGTAAAAACCATAGCCAACCTAATAATATATCCCCTGACAAATTTGATAAACTCGTGCATAGCAAATAATATATTCCCAACCATTCTAAAACTGGCTAAGGTAATTCCTATTTACAAAAAGGATCGGCTGAGGAACTATCAAATTACAGGCCTATCTCTCTGTTACCGATTTTCTCAAAAATTTTTGAAGCACTGCTAAAAATACAAATTACTGAATATTTTGAATCAAACGACCTGTTCAACAAATGCCAATTTGGCTTTCGTAAGAATCTCTCCACAACTCTCGCCATAAATGAACTTCTACAAGTCATAAATAATGGATTTGAAGAGGGGTTATATGTCCACGCGGACTTTCATGACCTAACTAAAGCATTTGATTGTGTTCAACACGACCTACTATTAATAAAGCTAACTCAGTATAACTTTAGCCCAAATAGCATTAATTTAATGTCCTCTTACTTATCAGACAGACAACAATATGTCACACATAACGGTAATATTTCTAACAAAGCCTGGATGAAACACGGGGTGCCACAAGGCTCAATCTTAGGACCTACCCTCTTTCTTATTTATATAAATGACCTATCGCATAACATTGTTGACAGCAAAACTATACTGTTTGCAGATGACACCACAACATTAACTTCATCCAAAAACCCTGATACACTCAGAGATAACGTGGCGACCCAGAATACAACCATCAAAAACTGGTTCACGGCCAATAAATTGACCTTAAATGAGAGCAAATCTCAATCACTAGTATTCACTCTACGTCATCATGAGAAAACTCTAGCTGATCCTGTTAAATTTTTAGGAGTATATATCGATCCTCACCTAACTTGGGAATTCCATACAAAAAAATTGAGTAAAAAACTCTCTTCCATTACCTATATGATAAGAAATCTCAAAAACAATGTTTCTTTGGATGTTCTCTTGACATCCTACTTTGCTTATTTTCACTCGAACATGACATATGCCCTATTAAGCTGGGGTCATTCGTGCCATCTAGACAAAGTTTTTGGAGTTCAAAGACGTTGTGTGAGAGTAATTGCGGGTCAATCCTACAGGGACTGTTGCAAACAAAAATTCAAAGAACTGGGCATTCTAACAGTGCCTTGTGCATATATCCTCGAATTTGTTACCTATGTAAAGAAAAATCTGGCATCATATAGAACAGCTGGAGATTCCTATGGTTATGACACAAGAAATAAAGACAAACTGTTCCTAAAATATCATCGCCTTGATAAGACTAAAAACGGAACTAGTTATTTGGGCCCAAAAATGTTCAATGCTCTTCCAGATAGAATAAAAAATATAAATGTAAATTGTTTCATCAAAACTTTAAAGAAATATTTTGTAATGAAGGTGTTTTACTCATTTGAGGAATACCTCAATAATGATTTCAGTGATTTGTCATCATATACTGATTAAGTCAAAATGCTCAATTATATATTATTATTATAACATCTTTATATGTGAACCAGTTTTGTATAGTCTAACATGTATAAGTGTTTTAAATATTTTTAATGAATTTTAAATTTCTACTGACTTGTGTAATGTTCTAAATCTTTACTGACTTGTGTAAATACTTAAATGTATCTAAGCACCAATAAATAAATCTATCTATCTAATCTATCTATCTATCATACATAAAACATAACAGTATTCACACAAGCCTTTCAGGCTTAGGCGGATCCGCCTAACTGTCTCAACCTAAATTGACTTTAACTATTAACTGAAATATGTATTATAAAGATCTATGTAAATATTATTGATGAATGAATGAATAAATTGAAATTGAAAATTGAATTCTAACAAATTCAATAAAAAGGAACTGAACTGATATTTGGTAATACTTGCACAGTAAAAAAACAGGTACATAGTGTAACGAACCTAGGCCCGACCTGTCGCCTCACGCGTTGCCATCGACAGCGATGATGTCATCCCCGGAGATATTCGAGAACAATCCAGTCACGCCGCCGCAGATAACAACGGTCGATATTGGAAATAACTGGAACATGCTGGGCACCAACCGCCAGAATTGGAAACATCGAGAATGCTGTATCGAAGATAAATAGGCAGCCCTCAAGAGGGAGTGGCAGTTCTCGGCGAGTCGATAACATCGAACGATACAGTGGCGTAGCTTGTAATATAAATTAGTTGTGAATTTAAGTGTGAAATAAATTAGTAAAACCAAGTTAAGTTTATTTACGTTACAATAGAAAACAAAGAGTTACGATACTATTGCAAACTTTTGAGATACGGCCGAAGATACGTCGCACCCCACTCACCCAGGGTCTGAGCATTTTTCACAACGATAAGTTCCTCCTCTTCTGTGAGAGCAAGGGGGTGGCCAGCCTTGTTGGAGTGCTTCCTCAGCTTGTTACCCAGTCCATTCAAGCAATGACTTGTTTTTGAATTTACTTCTGGCGTATAATTCGCATATTTTCTTGCCCCAGGTTTCCTTTTGTGTGAACGTACCATTTTCTACAAAAAAAAAACAAAGTAACCAAGTTAATTTGTAACGGGGAGTTTCATTGAACGTGTTCAAAGTAACCCCAAAATTGATGTTTAGGAACATTTTGTAGGTTAGAAATTGCGCGTCAGGTTTGCCTACGTCACAAAAATTATTTTTAAGCCAGTGTTGCCATACACCATTCTCAAATGGGTGACAAATTGAGTGGTAAAAACTAGATGTCGCTAAACTTAATGGTTATTTCACTGAGTCAATATAACAAAATTTATTTTTTGTTCAAAGTAGCCACACGGATCAAAGTAAACCCATCTTACAATACGCGTAAAATTGAAAAAAAATCAAGCAGCTTATCATACGGGACCAGTGGTGTCTACACACTGTTTTCCTACCGACGTGGGTTCGACTCCCACAACCGGTGAAATTTTTCAAGGTCCCAAGAGTGGTTTCGGGTCCAACTATAATCGGTAAGGCCCACGTGATCTAAACCCGTATAAGTTTTTATTAACTTCTGGGGGTTGGTGAAATAACTAAGAAATCAGTTAAAAAACACTGTCAAGTTCAAGATAAGTCACGGACCTTTGAAAATTTACTCTTAACAAATTAAGAAGTGAAATGTGTATGAATGCATCTCTTCTTTCATGAGTAGGCACCTTGACCGAAAACACATTTCTGAGTTTTGACAATAAATGAACAGAAGGGCGTTTGAAGGACAGATGCGAACTTAACAGCTTTTTTTCATAAAACAAATCAGCAACATCCAAATATACGCAATGAATTTTACGATCGTGATAATTTTAACAAATATAATATATCTTTATGAAAAGCCAATAAATCATATAGATGCCAATAACCCGCCATCGTCCTATGTAGATAAATATTACTTTCTTGAGACTTATTTTTACATTTTTCGTCTCATATTCTTGCGGTGTATAAGTCAGTGACCTCAGTCGATTCATCCAATAGCTCTCATAAGAATGAAACCTGATTATTAAATGCTTTGATTACATGATGATGAAGTAATTATCGTTACACCGTGGCACCGGTAGGAAACCAATTTGATATAGGAAATGTTTCCAGTTGTTTCTGGGGACACGGAAATTATAGAACATTTTTCATTATATTTATTACAGAAAATACTTACATAGTTCCATTTATTTATACGAGGTCAATTTTTATTTACGATTTATGTACGTTAAACCTTGAACAAGACCAGTTTTCCTGATTATGATGGATTATAATATTGGGATAGTGAATAATGTGGTCTTGAAAGTGAATTATAGTTTTTCGGGAAATACATTCGATTTGTGTCAGCAAAGAGAACTTTCACATGGATCACTGTTCAAATCGCTTCTGATTTTAAAGGTATAGATGAAAGATAAGTTTGAAACGAATTCGATACTCGATTAAAATCCATGGTTATTGCAAACGGAATGACTCCAAAATATGATGTTCACTAAATCGTTATTACAAATTCATGGGTAGGTAATTGAAACTATATCGAGAAATTCATCGGAGAAGAACAAATGAAATATTTTGCTTTTGCTGTTTTTGCATCAAACAAAGGCATTAAATCACATTCGATTTTTTTTTAATACATTTGTCTATAAATTGTTAATAAAAAAATTGATTAATTTAATGTTTTTGAATTTTTTTTTGCCATTTTGTTATTCAGAGAATATAATTATTTTACAGAGATTTTTTTGCCATTTTGTTATTTAGAGAATATCATTATTTTACAGAGAATTTTTTTTTCTTAAATTTTTTTTCTTATTGTTTATAATTTTGTTTTATATTTCCATTATTTAAATAATCAGTTGAGAATTTTGTTTTCTTCAAAATCATAATTGTCATTTCTCAATAGAATTACAAAAAATAAAAAAAAAATAAAAAAAATTAATTGTTTATTGAGTTAACAATTTGTTATAAACAAATTCCAAAATCATTATATTTTATTTCTGAAACTACTGAAAATTACAAAAACAACTATATTTTTTATATTTTTCATAATTTTTAAAAAATTACGGTATATAATTTTTTATAAAAATTGTTGAAAAAACTGAAAATGAATGATTTCATGAAAAAACTATATATTTTGAGTATTTATCACAAATACGTGATTAAACACCGCTCGAATACATGATGACATTATTTAAATAAATCCGTGTATTTCATGAACAATTAATGTTAATGACTGAAACCAACATTTTTTTAATGATTCAAATACAAGCCTACAAAATCGTCTTGAAGTACAGAAGGGCTAATTTTCATAGTTTAAAAGATATAAGTACTGTAAGATGTAGATAAAGGATTTTTTTATAAACAAATGCATATAAACAGGAAACCATGACAGATACAGACTTGGTGATAAATTTATTTAAAATTATAAATAATGGAGATAAAGTTCCGGAAGTCGTGAATTTTTTATTGGAAATTTCCTCTTCTTTAAGATTCTCTTTTCCTATTTTCGATTTCGCTTATAGTTTCTGAGTTTATCCCAAAAACTGAACCCATTTTTTCTTTTATTGAGTGAAGTGAATAAAACCGAGAATTTTCTCCAAGTATTTGCTCAGTGCTCGGAGCACTTTCTGAAAACGAAGTGAATAAACATGTGTCTGACCTGCATATAATTTGCTCGCGTGAAAATATTCTCCCTTTCTTTAGTTGTGGTGTGAGTATCATTATAAATTCAACACTGCCAGTCTCAAACCTCGAAATTCCTTACGAACGTTCATGTACATTGCCATGATTAAAACTGACAGAAAGTGAGCATGGGTTGGGCTAGACTCCAAATAATTTGAGAATATACTTGGGCCTAGAGTTGTTACTGACTTTTATTCACACATATTTGGAGCAAAAACTCATTCGCCCGGAAAACTGAGCTAATAATTATACTACACTATACTATATCTTTTGAAAAACTTGAGTTTCAGCATTTACTCAGTTTTATTCACTTCACTCATTGTTTTTTGTCAATAACAATTGCAATTTTCGTCAGCGGAAAAAAAACAAAACAACGTCTTTCTCAGAATTACATCTTGAATCGAATGAGCTATTGCTCATATTTTTTTTTTGGAGACTTGGAACTATTTTTCGCAGGAAATTTACTTCTCGACTTGTCTAATAACTATTTCCATCGTTAATTTAGTCGGAAAGGAAATATTGTCAAAAAACTATTTTTGGGCGCAAGTTTTTCTATATGGATTCGCGAGCGCAAAGCTACGAGGTGGCAAAGTAAAAATGCCAGAAGAGCATGTCAAAATCTATAAAAATTACAATTTTCAAAACTCTCGGAAAACTTTCCATGTAGAACTACCAAATAACTGGGGTACAAGTTCATTCGATTTATGTGCGTAGGACACTACAGTACACAATAGCCATGATAACGAACATTTAAATGCAAATTCGTTTTTTGATTTAATGCCAACCTTTGGAGTTCACTTGCCACAGTGTGCGCCGCGAACAATAAAAACATATTTCATAATAGCGAGACGTCCTGATAGGCCCATTAATTATAGATAGAGTGTACTGGGTGTATTGAATACACCAATATTAGTCTCGTTCGAATTTAACAAAATCTTAAATTCAAATTTGACAGCCAGTAAATTAGAATTTATCAAAAATACCTGAATAGTGCGGAACCGTAATTCTTCTGACTGCAGAAAATATTTCCATAACCGAATTAAATGAATGAACTATGCCTCACAATTCTGCAATAGTGGTGAGCATAGGAAATTAACTTATAATTTGGAACGCTGTGAGAGGACAAAAGAAAGGAACGAATCTAGGTGAAGTATACAGGGTGTTTCATTTGAAAAAACGAATAAATCTCCCTGAATTTGATCACATATTGCCAAAACACTACAATGGTGTACGTAAGGCATTGCTGTCTGCAGAGTATTTTCCCAAATTTGGATAAACGAATGAGCTTTGCAATGCCGTAACAGATTTTGACTTTCTTAACATCGACGAAAGGGCAAAAGAAAGAAATCAAATTCGGGTCAAAAGCTGTGTTCGATTTTAACAACGTTGGCTTTAAGATTTTTCGCTTTTGTAAAACAGCCCGAAAAGAAAAGTTTTTATCTATATGTTGAGGCTTTCACCAATTTTAGATCCGTTGCCACCAGATACCTGATAATTTTTTCATAGAAAAATAGTAGTGTTTACTCTTATACCAAAATGAGTTTTTGTCGCAATTGTGGAGGGAAATGAGTCAGACCCAATGATATTCACGAGTAACCGACATTAGGTTATGTACTTTTACAGAAAATATATCTTCGTATTGTTCTGGAGAACAGTTGATTACCTAAACATGAAAAATAAGGAAAAACATATTTCTCATTTATTAGATGATGGAGATATTGAAAAGGGAAACATTCTCAATAGAATATTGAATAGAAAGATTTTTCCGTGAGTTAAAAAATCCACGATAAAAATTAAGTTATTTTTTGTGAATGACTAACAAAAAAAAAACTACTTCCCCGGCTAAAGCCACGCTGGACATTGAACTACATCAATGATGCAGATATTCTAAATAATTACTTGACAGCATACCTTCGGTAAAATCCATCAGTACGCAAATGACACTCAGATGAATTTGTCATTTCAGAGAGAAAAAATTAATATTGCTTGCGAAAAAATGAATTCATATCTACGTTATATACTGAGCTATCAAAGTCACACAATTCAAAACTCAATGAGACAAAAACGAAACTCATAATTTTTTGTAGTAATAATAACGAAATTGTCAATGATCGTAATTTAAAGAGTGAACTTGATAGTAACATATTAATGCCCACGAATCGTTGCATGAATCGAGGTTTATATATTCATTCAGATCTCAAATATAACCAACATGACAATCACTTAAATAAAAAAATCATATGCAAATTTGCGAGTGTTATATGCTCAAAAAAACACAGTTAATAAACTCAAGCTCAAATTGCGCGATTCACTGATATTATCAAGCTTACCATACTGTGATGTGATCTATTGTTCAGCTTTGGCAGCAAGAGATAAAAATGGTATACAAAAAACTCAGAGCAATTGGTTTTTTTAATGTTTTTTCGATATATTTCTGTTATTTTACTGGCTATTTATTGCTGCGAGAACATATTTTTCCGGCACCTCCTCTTAACGAGTCTGTTAATCTACACGAAATCGATCGTTAATGACCCCCATTAACGTTCAATTTCTGTATTAATGCATAATTGTGATATATGCAGCCAAACATACACCGAAATCGACCATTAATAGCCTATTAATGGAGATTAATGCATCAGTGTGGTTAGGCAACTAAATATACACGAATTCAAATACTATTCAAATGTCAAATCATATTACCTTCGCGCTGTCAAATTTATTTATTTTAAAATCCAAATATTATAGGTTCTCTCCTAGTCGAAGTAAATGGATATCGAAAATTTCACGTTCACTCTAGGAACGAGGTCGACGGAATTTTTTTGTAATCAACTTGTATATTAAAATAGCGATTAATGATCTCGAACATTAACGCGCTCGCTTCGCTCTCGCTTTAAAATACCTCGATCATTAATCGCCACCATTGATACAATAGTTGATTAAATAACTATTTATCGTCATTGGTGAACATGTTGGATATTGTAAGGGGGTTGTATGGAAGAGCAACTTTGTTGAATACTGCCCTCTCTATATGTTGTGTAATTTATTTCAGTTTTAGAAAAAATATATTATTCGTGGGTCACACGTATGTCAATTCAGGTGTAGGATTCGTGAAATTTTTCTTGAGGAGATAAAGTGATTTGGTTGCCTTCTTCGCAATGTTAGAAATGTATTGTGACCAACTTAAATCACTAGTCATAGTGACACCCAGATCAACCCATGAGTTCCCGGATTTCAGCTGATTGTTGCTTACGTTGTACGAGAGTTGCGGGTTTGTTTTACCGAGATGTGAGAGCGAGTCCACATTCAGCGGGATAAGCCAGTCGACGCACCATTGATTGATTTTATCCAGGTCAGATTGGAGTAAAGCACTTTCCGTTAGCGGATTTATGAATATTTTAGTCGTCTGGATACACACTAGTTTGGCAGTTCAGTGAGAACAACATGTCAGCGGTATGAACTAGAAATAAACTGGTCCTAGAACGGATCCTCGTGGAACACCACTGCTGGCTTGGCGCGGTATTGATACGTATTTTCCGACTCTCACTTGGAATGTTCTTCCGCTCAAAAAGTAATCAATCCACTATAATAATTTGCCGTTGATATCTGCGCCTTCGAGTTTGAGTAGCAGTCTTTCGTGGGAGACATTGTCGAAGGCTTTACTAAAGTCTAGGTAAGTCCGTTAAGCTTCCAGAGTCGGGAGCCAATGTCCAGGAGTTAGTGGAGATAAGTAGAATGGAGATAACTGAGTTGATCGGAACGAAGCCGTGTTGAGAGGAAGGGATGGTGTTGTTTTTTATGAGAAATGGTAATATGTTGTTAACAATCAGCTTCTCTAGTGCTTTACAGAGTAGGCTTATTGGTTAATAGTTCGATGCTTGACATTTGTTATATTTTTTCAAATTTGGGCGTAACTATAGATATTTTCCAGATGTTTGGCGGCTCGAGGACGCTAGTGAATGTTTGAATAGTAGGTTAACCGGAAATTTTTTAGTACTTTTCTAACATCGTTGACGTTGAATTCTAGTTTGACATATTTTAATTGGCCTTTTTGCAGGCAGGGGGCCCACGGTCTCTTCTAAGTATACACTTCCGAAGTGGGACGCAAGAATGTTTGCATTTTCGGGCTTTCATGAGCTCATTTGAATATTTGGAGATTGTATTATAGGCTCCGGTACCTTGGGTGAAAGGTGCTGGCGAATGTATGAGTAAAGGGCCTTGGGTCTTTCGATAAATGAGTTTTCATAGTTTAAACGTGCTTGTTTTATAGTCGGGTCGAGCCAGTTTGAGTATTGCCTATATATGTCGAAATCTTTTTCACGGCCAGATCTTTTGAATTTACTTGCCAGTTGTAGTTCTGTATGGCCTGGGAAAAGGTGGCGAAGTTGATGGTAGTGCGGTATAGTTCGTTAGACTTATGATAATTTATTACCTGGATGTTGACTGATAACATAATATGGTCTGATTTGCCTATTGGGGTGTCTTAGTTGATTTCTGAAATGAGATCGAAGTCGGATGTTAGAATCAGATCGAGAATAGACGGATTTTGGTTTTGGCGGAAATGGGTTGGCTTGTCTATGAGCTGAGATAGACTGCAGTCAAGGAGTAGGTCTAAGAACAAATTTTCAGAGGTTTCAGGATTGAAAATGTTAGCTCTTGTAGGCCAGCTCTAAGGATGAGGCGAGAAAAACCATGTTCATTTATCATCCTGACAAAACAAAAAATACCAAGGACGTACAACTTACGGATATAATAAAGCAAGTCTCTGATTAATATCATTATCAGGAATTAACTCTTCCTCTCATCTAAAATCACGTTCGAATTAAATTTACATGATAATCATTCAAGAAATAAATTAATGTGATAAAATAACGTATGGTTTTCATATCAATTTCTGTCAGTTTCTGGACGTTTATGAGTAATTTCATATGGAAACAAACATTGATTCTCTGCACCATATTTCCTAACAATTTAATTCAAACAAAAACCTATTCACAGTATTTTATCATAGCCAGTTTTCAGTCTAGCATATGATATGTTTTTCAACTAAATTGTCCGGTTCGAACTGTTTGTGGACTTCATATTCTAATGAATAAATAGGGTTTTACTACAATAAAATGACCATTAAACGGTGAGTCGGAGAGTTTCTGTGATATTATATTCTGATGAAGCGACATTGCAGATTCAAGGGTAGGAAAGCAGGCAATCATGTGAATGGGACAGACTTGGTATAAAATATCCAAGTTGGACAAAAATCCATGTGCATAATTTTTGCCAAAAAAGAAATACCTCTCTTGTTTTACTTAATATTATATATATATATATATATATATATATATATATATATATATATATATATATATAAATATATATATATATATATATACAGGGTGTAATCTAAGCTCTTGCAAACAGGTTTTGTTCTTTGTGAAATTCGACAAAATTTTGGATAGCGCCACCCTCCTACTCAGAGAAAAACCTTGGCAATTGCCGAATGCAATGAACATTCAACTCGATATTTGAATAATGTAGAATGTTGAACTGATTCTGTAGTAAATGTATACATTACAGGCTGCCTGAGACAGATATTCAATTTCAAAGTGGAGGAAACAACCAATCTTGTTATAAAGTCAGAACTAGTTGACTTCATACTCTGCTTTGAGGCAATCTCATAATTATCACAGTCATTCACACACTATTCACAAGGAAAACTTTCGCAATTGAATATTGTTTTGAAAAATAATATCACGACCATTATAGTGATTCATATACTCCAAACACGTGAACTGAACAGTGTTGCCAAGCAAGATTATCGCATGCACGGTTTACAAAGCTGTCTACGAACGAAAGTTTGTTAGATTCTACTAGTGTTTTCTAATTAGCAGCCAATCAGAAAACAGTAGGCGATGTGTACGAAAATCAATTCAAACATTCTTGTCTGTCTTTCAAAAAATTTGTCATTCTATAAAAAAATTATTTATATTATATTAACAGTTCTAGTACAAAAAGCGCCCGCATAGTAATTGGCTACTCCAAAATCCGACCAGAATTGAAACTTATCACTTCATTCATAAATGCGAGGAGTGATTCATCTTGTATTCTACTCTTCAAAATACGTACGGAACATCTCGGTGTTTAGTTTCAAGAGCCAGCAAAAGACAAAGACAATAATGTTCAAATTAATTCTCGTGAACATCACTTACTAATTTCTGATTGGTTGCTAATTAGGAAACACTAGAAGAATCTAACAAACTTTCGTTCGTAGACAGCTTTGTAAACCGTGCTTGCCAGAATATTGCTTGGCAACAGTGTTCAGTTCACGTGTTTGGAATATCTGAATCACTACAATGGTCGTGATATTATTTTTCAAAACAATATTGAATTGCGAATGTTTCCATTTTCAATAGTGCTTGTGCCGTTTGTTTCTTACAAGTGAATGTGATAATTATGAGAAGTGCCTCAAAGCAGAGTATGAAGTCAATTAGTTCTGACTTTATCACCAGTTTGGATATAACAAGGTTAGTTGCTCTCTTCACTTTGAAATTCAATAAATATCTAAAGCAGCCACACAATCAGTTCAACATTCTACATTATTCAAATGTCGAATGAAATGTTTATTGCATTCGGTAATTGCCAATTTTTTTTTCTGAGCAGGTCACCTGAAATTAGGTGGGTGGCGCTTTTTATTACACCTTTTGAGACTTCAGAAAATTCAATGAGAACGATTTCAGCTATGATCTAGAACACACTACTAATTTTTCTGTACTTGGATTACTCCCACAATTCGAATAATGATGTCCCTGCGGGACAAAGCTCTTCTTAAATTCAAGAAAAGTAAACTTGAGAAACACTGGACTTTTTAGAAAGACCTGAGAAACCAAACTAAATATGCAATCGAAAGGGAGGAGATAGCTTATCTAAGTTTCAAAATATGCAATTGAAAGGGAGGAGAGAGCTTATCTGAGTTTCAAAATGAGAACTGATAAAAAACATGAAACATTTTTGGAAAGAGCTACGGAATATGACCTTACTAGTTCAATGAATTGTCAGATACTAGAAGAGATACAAAATCCTTCACAAATCAATGATCATTTCATCAACGCCTCAAGTGTCCCAATCCTCCAGATGAAGACACAATCAATTATTTTGCAAATACATTAAATCTATAGGACGATCCTATCCATCAAATCAAAAGCACTTGGTTTTTATAAAATCAGCATTGAAATAATTATTCGCTCATGTCCAATTATTCTGCCAATAATATGCAATATTTACAATTTTTGCTTGCAAAATAGTGTTCATCCGATCAATTGGAAAAAATCATTCATCTTACCTATGAAGATCTCAGACCAATTAGTATTATTTGTGCTTTATCGAAGCCATTTGAAAAAATCTTCTGGTCACGTATGAATCATTATTTAGAAAGTCAATACTTACCAATACCATCTCATGCTAGCTTCTGATAAGAATGATCTCACAACTTGGTTTTACTGGATTATTCCAAGGCGTCTGACATTTCTTATTGACTGTCACCCGAATTCTCTCTTAGTGGAAACATTGTTCCACAAGGCTCTATATTAGGGCGAACGTTATTCATTGTGTATACATATGGATTTGGAAAACAAATTGAATTTTATTCAATATTAGTTAAGTCACTACTATGCGGACGACACCCTCTTCTATTTCTCTGTCCCTGAATCAGTTTTGTTAATTTTTTTTTAATGGTTAATAGTAATTTATTGTACAGAGGACAATTTTCATAGTAATACATAGAGAGATTGTACAATAAATGAGATACCCAAAGAGAATTTAAGAATTTTTGTGGCGAACTCTAAGATAAATTCAGATTTAAAGACAATCTTGGACATTTCTAACAAGTATAAATCCATCAAAGTCACTCGTGATGCTATTCGGTAGAAAAAAAGCAAAAATTCGAAGTTTAGATCTCCTAGATATAAAAATAAATAATGATGTGGTGATCCCAAAAACGAAATGCACAAAGAATCTCTGGGACTCTATATGGACTCATCGCTCAAATATGACCAATACGTGAATATTATCACAAAAAGGGCATTTTATAATCTGAAGTTAATCCACTCAAACAGGAATATACTTGATAAGAACAGTAGATAAAATAATATTTTGCGAGGCTCTTGTAATTAATATAATTTATGGTCATGCCATATCCAAGTCGAACATGCATCGGCTTTGTGGTTTGAGTAGAAGACATCACATCAGCCAACATCTGAAAGACATTGGGTGACTAAAAATAGAGAATCGAATAATTCTCCACTCTTGCAGTTTATATCACAAATTGATGAAAACTGTGACCGGCATATCTTTATTATAAAATTTATTTTAGAACAGACGTTCATCATCTGAATATTCGTTTCAAATCACGTTTAACCCCTCCTCGCCATCTCACAGCCTCTTTTCAGTCGTCCTTCAATTATATGATAACCAGGCTTTATAATAGGACCCCCGACGAAATAAAACAAGCCAAACTACCAGAGTTAAAAAAAAAACAGAAAAAACCGATTTCTTGGCTTCATACATTTTTTAAATGTTTACCCATTCGATTTGTTCATTTTCATTCCTTCAACATTGAGCTTTAACTAGCTTATGATTTATCATAGTTAATAATTTGTTTTTGTATACATGTTTACTTTTTTTTAAGGTTGAGTGGAAGAGAATGCTTGTTCGTACTCTCACGTACAAGCAAGCGTTAACTCTGCCTCTTGGCTGTAGGATTATTGCATTGTAAAAACCTAGATATAACCTCATTCTGTCGCAAATAAAATCATTTATATATATATATATATATAATATGCATATATTCTTATTTTTGTCGTTTGCTTCTGAAACTACTATGTATACTTATTCTGCCTATGAATTTATGAATTGCAAATATCCATATTACTTTTAGGACTCCTAGAGCCCACGAATTCGGTGGCACATACGGCCAAGGCATCATAGTGCGAAAGTACGCAGTGGGGAGCATCATAACCATACGAATAGAACTGACGGCAATCCACAATGGATACTTCGAGTTCTCCATCTGCCCCAATTACCAGAACCCTACACAGGATTGTCTGGATCAGAACATCTTGAAACTGGTGAAGACCCAGGAGAACGTAGAGGACAAAGGGTCGAGATATTTTCCCAAGGACGGCAATAAGGTTTACGAGATGAAGTTCAGATTACCCAATAAGAGTTGTGAACATTGTCTCTTGCAGTGGAGATACATTGCTGGTGAGTGAGTTATTAAATTCGAATATAGGTAAAATAGCAACCTCCGATCAAGTAACATAACTGGATAAAAAAACCAACAAACCGTCACGCTAGTACTAGTTTGCAAGTAACATCTAACAGAGATAGCAATAGTCCTTACACTGCATAAGTTGTTTACGACACTGGTTGCTTACCTGTAAAATGTTATCTCAATGTCTATCTACATTGTCTTTGGCACACTTCACGTTGAGTATATATAAAACAACACAATAAATATACACAAATCAACTCAATTTTGTCTCGGAAATTCGTTCATAAAATGAAACATTAACCTTTACGATCGATTATGTGAGTACTAGATTTCTCACATGCTCCAACAAAACTAATTAAATCACAATTTCAACTCATACCTAAATATGAGACTAAGGAACTTAGCTCCCAGGAATCTGCTGAACTTCGCAAGGAGTCTCGGAAACCCGAACCCCGAATAGATGAACGGTAATGTACAAAAACTCTTATAGGTCCAGTTACGGAGAGGCTGAAGAGGCCCTCTACAATCTACATATTTTCAATTAACGATTCAATCATACCAACCAAAAACTTAAATAGAATTGACGATATAGAGATATATATATATATATATATATATATATATAAACTAGTTAATAGTGGGGAATGCAGCAATGTCAAAAAGAAAACTCTTGTAAGTTTGTCCAAACTTTCGGAATTGATTTATTCCATCATCAGGAAACTACAATTTATTAAAAAATATTACATATGAGAGATTATCATTAAGTGAATTGATAATACTTACAACTTAGGCGAGAATGGATGACACGATGTTTAGTAAAAAATATTATTCGTCTTTTGACATTATGGTAATAAATAATGAGAAATGTAAAACAGAGAAATGAACTGATGTTCAACTACCACACTTATATGTTAAAATTTATAAATAACACATGTTAAAATCTCTTCAACCATGTGGTTGGAATCAAAACTGACAGGTCAGAAATTAAATTCACATTAGACTGCTGTATGTGACATTGACATTGACACATGCCAAGTAATATTTATGTCACCCAGGGTGCCAACTGCGACAGTGGTACCAAGTAGTGTGGTTAAATATTCCTGTGATTGGGTTTAATGAATGATGGAACTTGAAAATTATTATATTTATATTGTTGTGAGGAAAATAAAGTTTAAAAATGGATGAAATGTTCAGTTTATAATGTAATTGTACCAGAGTTTGATCTAGTTGGGTTTATGTCTAGTGACAGTAAATAAGCATAAATCTCACTCAAGTGATTGATATCAGTTTTTTTGTTGACACATTGTTATCTTGAGCTATGAACGCCATTTCTAGGAAGACCCTTTTTGCCCAATGGGACTCGCTTGCTAATACACTCACTGACCCATAGTCCATGTGATGATCGTTGTGTTAACATGAAGTGCTAACGCACATCTTTCTGGATAAAGCCTGCTATCACTTTTGTGTGAGGTGATACGACTATTTAATGTTCTTGAAGTATGGCCAATATACTGCCTATCACAATCTTGACACGGAATACTATATATGATTTTTGACATTGATGTGACTGGTGTCTTATCTTTAACTTTGGAGAAAATTGATTTTAGTGTTAAAATTGTTTTGTTGGAAATTTTACAATTGATTACCGAGCAAAACGGTCTAGTGAGTTTGGGAGTAATCTCCTTGATATACTGAAGTGAGGTGCTGCATTCCCCACTATTAACTAGTTTATATCCTAACTAGTCAGCGAGTAGTTTGCGTCAACACATGTTCACCTCCTACGAGAGATGAAGATGGGTTGCGGAAACTTAGGTGGCTACCTCCAAGTGGTATCGCTGGATAATGGGGTTGACAAGGAAAATCCAGTGGGAATGACCAGAAATGGTCAAAACCTGCGGATCTCTAAGTCAATCTCAAACCAAATGCCACCACAACATGGCTTAATCCAAGGCGTCAAGCGACCCGTGCCGAGGGATGGATGATACCTGAGCCAGTCAGGTATAAAAAACGGAGCCTCTGGGATACATGGCGACCTCCCAGAGTAATCTGCCTTACACCTGCGCAGGGGGCACCGCAGGTGTGGACGACCCTTTCCCCTACACAAACAACCTTGGGGAACTTTCAGTTGAAGAAGACCCAACACCGATAGCGGGTATGGAAGTCGAGGAGATTCCAGTTGAATCACACTCGGCACCAGAAACCGTAAACCCAACCGAGGAGGGATCAGCAGATGGTCGAACACCTACTGAGAAACTCCCGGAAACAGAGTGGATTCCAAAGCCATTTGGTAAAATGGAAACCGAAAAGATTCTTCAGCTCATCAAAACCCAGGACATGGGGATAGATACTGAAGAATGGCTTGTCATCAAGAGACAAGAGGAGGCCTCGGGTCTAACTCTTGTATTTCAATCTTCGACTGTGACGCCCTAAGTGGTGGGCGACACAGAATCTTTGGAGAGATCGGCCCGGAAACGGGCATGAGTCCGAAGAACCTTATCAACGGGCTTCTAGACCTAGTTAGGGGCACAAACCTGTTTGAATGAGGAACCACTGACGACAGAGTGATACAATAGACCCCAGCTGGTCGCAGTGTCAAGGGAAGCTAAGTGCCAACCCTGTCTCTGGCTCGTCAGCCTTAAACCAACCAACCAACCAACCAACTAGTCAGCAACGACTACCCTTTTCACACATCAGAATAAGTCCGACAAACTCCGAACAGATTCTTCACCTCATTTCGAGGTGAAAAGTTGCTATCAAGGTACGTCCTAAATTGCATCCCCTCTGAGATACAGGGTGTCAAAAATACGAAAAAAATTTAGATTTAATTTGTTTTCTCCAAAATTCCTGAAGGAAACAAATTGAGACTTGGTACACCAATCAAGGTTCATCAACCTGCTTATTTGCAATTATAATTTTTTATTTTCGTAAACCAGTGGCGTAGTTACGATGGTATGTGGTCATATGTTCCTTTGGACAAATGAGCGTTTGACATCAGTTCGGCTCATCGATACTCAACCTAATAAACATTCCATAAAAAAAGCCAAAACATAGAGATTCACTGAAAGACAAATGCTAAATATCAAACTTACAAACCGGAAAAGAAATAGTTGGATCCGTAATAAAAAAAAAAACGAAAGATGTTTACACAAGTAGCTGAACATACTTTGAATCAAATGGAACAAGATAATTGATTATGCAGTGAATATCATGAAATCATAAGTGGAAAAAGGGAAGGCCACAAATGCGATGGTCAGATGATTTAAAGAAATACGCTGGACCAAATTTGAAGAGGGAAAAGGTGTTTTTCAACATTTTTGAAGACAGTTATCTATTTTTTCGAAATATGACTATTATTTATTCATATACATATAATAAACGGGTAACAAGTATAATAACAGTACAATAGGGAACATGCATGATTTTTTTTGCAATAGTTCGGTCGTCAAAGATTTGACCTTCACTTGAATAACTTTCCCCAAACACGAGCCCAATTGTGGTTGTTTCAGGAACATTGATAGACAATACTATTTCTTACAACCCAAACATAAATACAACCACACTTTTGATGTGATGTTTCAGTGATAATTGAAAATACTATGATAATAGAGTATTAGTACAACATATAAACGAGGACAGATTAAATTGTAGTTTGAAGCACCTAGCGGTAAAAGTTTGAACTGTGTGAAGTAAGGTACATACGTCGATCAAAGGCGCTAGGAGTACATTATTGAATGTGATGAAAAAATTGGTGATTTCAATTTCAAATTATGAAAAACACGAAAAAAAAATTTCATTTCTGAACTTTTTATAGATCTTTATGTGCAAAGCAAAATATTTTAGAAAAGAGGCTCATGCGTGTTCCCTATTGTTTATAGTAGGCATACTATGAATACCTATGATAATATCAATATGGATGGTTATTTTGTTAAGTATCTGGTAAGGGAATTGTATGTCATTATACCTTGATATAATTAACTTATGTTGATGTTGATTTTGAAATAATATAATAAGTTTACTGGTATCTCAATATGAACTTTATTATTCTGTTTTGTATTACTTGCAATGGTTTTTATAATAATTTATCTGTAGTTCCCCATACTGATATAAGGTATAGTCATTTTGAACAAAAAATACAAAAATATATGTTTTTCATATATTTAGAAGGAACAAAGTCTCTAATCCTCACCAGTATTGCAAGTTATATATGTTTACTGAAAGAAATAATTTCATCTAAAAATACTCTAAATAATTTAATTGCTGAGGAATATTTGAAGTTATTAAAGCTGAGTTCAACTATATGTATTTGTTAAACATGAATGAATATTTGTCAATATTCAATATGAACTTGTGCACATATAGCTGTGGATGGAATCCAAGTCATTGTGAAACTGAATTTATTTAAATAAGAAAGATTAACATATTGTTTCCTGCTATACATATACTTTTGAAATTATACCCACTTTAAAATTCCTATTCCATATATGAGATCATATTACCAAAAAAAAATGTTATGAGTTCATTTCTGCAATTGTATCAAACCTTAATTACTATCCCTCTTTCAGGAAATAATTGGGGAACCTGTACAAATGGAACTGGAGCGATTGGCTGTGGTCCCCAGGAAGAATTCAGAGCTTGCGCCGACATCACCATTGCTGGAAAATCAGATCAACCGTTGGTACCAGAACTGGAAGAACCTTCCACTCTCACCCCACCGATAAGTACTGTCATTATACCAACAGTGCCAGTCCCAGAAGAAACCTACAACCCCATCTCTACCCTCTTTATTTCTCTCATTTCTTTTTTACTGGTATTTTCGATTTTCTTCCTTCTCTATTTTCATTTTTACCAAATTGGTAACCAAGTCAAGAACTGGATCAAGGGTCCCAAAGATAAAGCCACTCTGAGTACGCCCCCGCAAGCGCCACCAAGGGCCAAGAGAGCTAGAAGTCCCGTTAGAGAAAACACCAAAGATGGATTGCACGAGATAGATCTGCGAAGGGAAAGTTTGGCATAAAATTGAACTGTTTGTTACTCTCGTAGTTGAGACTTTGGCTATTTTCCTGAAAAATCACTGCCCCATTTCGCACACTATATATTTTGTACCCTCACTCAAAAACAACGGGACCTGGGTTTATTGGTGGCTGTGGTTGGAAAAAAATGGATTCACAATTTTTGGCTGACAAAAGTTATGGAATTTAATTGATATGTGTATTTTTTTAAGTGGTGAACTTAAAACCACTAGTGAGAACTTCCAAACCTATTTGGTGAATGACGTGCAAAAGTAGATTGGAGTAGATATATTCAATATTTGAATATATTAGTGATTGTACGAATTCATGAATGATATGTTAGCAGTTTTTCATTAAAATGAGTTATATTGGTTAGAATATATTGTGGTTTAAGTTATTTAATTCTGCTAATGTTATTCAAAGTCTGTAAACTATATTCCATACTCAGGTATTGTATTCTGAACACATGATTCATTGTGGGATAAGCATATCTGATACGCATGAGTGGTTTTCTTTATAGTTATTTCTAGTTGGTTTATAATAGTTTTGTACATATATAAAATTATAAAAAATACATTATTGATTATTTTAATTTCATTCCTTCAAACTTACAAATGTTATACTATTCGATTTCGGCACACGAAAATATGTGATAAACGTAAATGCTATATTTTATGCTTATTTTTTAATACGCTAAAAGCAAAATATTCATGAAAGTATGTTAAAACATTCCAGTGGGACACAATTTAGGACTGGTAGGGGAGTTCGGGTACAAAATATAATATATTCATTTCTCAGTTGGATGGAATGATAACAGGTTGATGAACATAATTACTTCTTAACCTTGCCTATGTTTGTTTAAATATAAGGTGGGGCACCCCATACGACACGGTCCCTGTAAACCAAACCATTTATTTTTTCGGGAATTTCTCCATCTCATTATATGTATAATGATTAAGGCTGCGAAAGGAAATTATTTTGGAGTCCACAGGGTGGCTCAAAAAAGTGTGACATATAAAAGTTGTGTTTTTTTTAAATGGAACACCCTGTATTCCGTTACACTTTTGAATAGGTCAGGAAAAAAATAATATGATTTCATAAAAGGTACTATGTACCCAACTATAACCGTTCTCGAGTTATTGATTTTTTTTATGAAAATGCTAGGTACAATTGGAAACTAAATAACATCAGCTTACCAAGAATAAAAGAGGTGTTGGGCTATTGACTTCGATAAAACCCGTTTCTTAATATTATACAGAATGTTCAAAAATCATTGTCACTTTTTTATAATTTCGGACAACGATAACTTTGTTATTTCAAATAGAACACCCTGTATTTTTTTAGTCTGAACAAGATAAAATTCAATTATCTTTGATTTCATATTGGGGTTCCCTATACCTAACCTAAATAGTTTTTCAGATATTGGCTTTTTCAAATAGTAGTTCTTATTTCAATGCATTCTTTGAATCAAGATAGCTTTGAAACGACATTTATTAGATTTGCTCACAGAATTCTCATTGACAGTTGTAATACTTCACTTCATCGAAAATATTCACTTTCCACTAAAATGAAGTTATCATTTACATTCATATTCTGACAGTAGTTCATTAAACAGACTATACAAAAATTTTTTATTATTCAACTGAAACAACAACAAAATATGAAATACAAATGTATTTAATTCAAAGTAGGAGCTCGAAAGGACGACCATCCTGTTGAATACAAAGAGCCACTCTCTCTATGAAAGACTTCTTAACATTTAATAACATTTGAGGCGTCACTCATCGAAAAGCAGCCCTTATTCTCTCCTTCATATTTTTCAGTGTTGTTGGAGGAGTGTCGTAAACCTCATTCTTCAAGTATCCCCATAGGAAAAAATCGAGGCAAGTCAAATCTGGTGATCTCGCTGGCCAATTTTGTGGTTCCTTCCCTACCAATCCATTTGTTCGGAAAGCACATATTCAAAAACTGTCTGACACTGAATTTGAAATGAGGCGGAGCTCCATCCAATTGTAACCACATCCGTTGTCCGATATTTAGCGGCACATTCTCCAGAAGCTCAGGCAGATCATCTCGTAAAAATTGTAAAAAAACTTGACCATTCAAGTTTCCATGAAAAAAGTATGGTCCTATAACTTGTGTACCTATAATTCCCCCCCACACGTTAACAGACCATCTATTCTGGTGATCCAGAGTGCGGAAAAAATGAGGATTCACATCACCATAATAATGGAATTTGTGTCTGTTCACTAAGCCATTGTTATGAAAATTAGATTCATCCTCACTAAACTTGTCCAGAACCCATAGACAAAACTCGATTCGTCGATGGAAGTCTATTTCATATAATTCCTGGTGCATCTGAATATGGTACGGGTGAAATTTGTATTTTTTTATTACCCTAGAAATGCTCTGCTTATCCCTGTTCCTTTCTTGATCTTACATTGACTCGTATGAGGATTTTCTATGATGGATCCCATGATAAGAAATTCATTTTCCTCATTTCGAATGATAGGTTTTGGTATATTTGCCTTTTCGAAAGCTACACTTCCAGTCCTACGAAATTGATGTAGCAATCGTTTGAAAACCAACTTGTTTGGATGATTCCGGTCTGGATATTTTTGGGCATACACCCTCGACGCCAAAAGGCAACTCTCTAAACACTCACCAATCGCTGAAATCATATCTATCCGCTCTTGAATGGGATAAGTTTTCATTTTCGACGCTAATAATTCAGTGAATGTTTTGAATAACGTAAAACACAATAACTGTCAATAAGAATTCTTTCAACAAGTTGAATGAATGTCGTTTCAAAGCAATCTTGATCCAAAGAATGCATTGAAATAAGAACTACTATTTGAAAAAGCCAATATCTGAAATACTACTTTAGGTATAGGGAACCCCAATATAAAATGAAAGATAATTGAATTATATATTGTTCAGACCCAAAAAATACAGGGTGTTCTATTTGAAATAACAAAGTTATCTTTGTCCGAAATTATAAAAAAGTGACAATGATTTTTGAACATTTTTTAAAATATTGAGAAACGGGTTTTATCGAAATCAGTATCCCAAAACCTCTTTTATGCTTGGTCAGAATTCGAAGGGATGATATCTATACATTTCGATGTTATTTGGTTTCCAATTGTACCTAGCATTTTCATAAAAAAATCAATAACTCGAGAACGGTTATAGTTAGGTACATAGTACCTCATATGAAATCATATTATTTTTTCCTGACCTATTTGAAAGTGTGACGAAATACAGGGTGTTCCATTTAAAAAAACAGAACTTTGATATGTCACACTTTTTTGAGCCACCCTGTAGACTCCGAAATAATTTCCTTCTGCAGCCTTAATAAATATACATATAATGAAATGGAGAAATCCCCCAAAAAATTAATGGTTTGGTTTACAGGGACCGTGTCGTATGGGGTGCCCCACCCTGTATTTTAAGTGAGTTGATTGTGCCGAAAAAATCCTGATGGAACTGAATTTCCACTCATTCTAATCCTCTCACGCTAAAATCTAATAGAAATGAATTCAAAATACTTTCCCAATGATTACGAATTTGAAAATTTCTTGATATAATTATCATTTCGGTAATTGCCCGCCCAAAAATGTGATCGTCTGTGATGGGATTATTAAAACAAATTTCAGTAAACTATCTAGAAAAGGAGATTATTAAAGGATTTAGATGGTATTTTCACTAATAACATTTTTTGGTAGGTTTATTGGGTATAATAAGAAAAGGTCCGAAAGCTAATTATTATATTTCTTTGTATATTTGCAAACATATTGTGACCGTTCTTTAATATCACCCTGGGCGTGGAATTTCCAGATATTATCACTATCACTAAGCGATCTAAGATATAAAATGTATCAGGAAAGTCCCAAGTAGCATTTTTAGTGGACAGAACATAGCGGCCACGATTCTGGAGAACTTTGAGGTGTTTGACCACAACCACTGCCACGTAATATACACTTCTATCACTCAGCGGCTACCAAAATGGGGAACACTTCTTTGGTGGCCGCTACGTTCCGATCTACCTTCCTGGATCTCAGCTAGGGGGCCGTTCAAGTATTACGTAAGCACTAAAGGGGGGCGGGGGGTCTGTGCTTTGCTTATTTTGAATGACATGGGGGGTAGGGGGTCTAAATGATGATTACGTCATCGGTAGCTATTTACTTTTTTACACAGATGGCAACCCACACATTGTCATTGAAAACGAATCGCATTTTCGGGGATTCCCACAAATAATGCATACGTTTAGGCACTCGCTCAGAACCGAATAGGGGAATTACCGCGCGCTATTCACTTGTCTAAATTTCCTCTGTCAGTGTATTGTTTCGTTTGGATACTATAACGAGTAGACGTATTGTAAGCATAGCAAAGCAAGTTAACATTTGTGTTACCGTTGATTCCATTAGCCAAAGTTTGATGTTTAAATAAGATGTCGTTTCAAATAGACAAATCCAAGTTATACCAAGAAGTGTTTGAAAGTTTTAAAAAATCTCATACAAATACGAAAGTACAAAATGTACAGGAGTTAGTTAACGAAGTGTGGCGAAATTATAAATTACAAGCAAAGTCCGACAAGGAACTTGATATTATTGTATTTAAGAGAATTGAAGAATTGCAAGCGGCGACTAAGAATAAATCCAATCTACTACATTTTTTTTCCAAGGTGAGTGACGAAATTATTTTAGGTACCTATGAGTACTAGAAATATTAGAAATTGCCAAACACTTTCTCTTTACGTTTTGTAAATAAAACAATAATTTAGACGTTTTTTATGATTAGAAGATATTATGGCCTATCTCAAAGTATAAAGGTATTAATCTATATAATTAATATTAAATATTCATTATATAGATTTATTTCTTATGATGGACTCCGTCAATTGGTCACAAAATACAGGGTGTTAGTTTTCTGTATGTGAGGGTTTCGATTCCCGACTGTGGCTTTAAATAATCTCTAAATGCAGTTTTTTATTGTACACTTTGTATTTATGTAGCTTAATAAGAGAATCTTCAGCAGTAACCATATAATGTTTTAATTTTTAGGCAACGACTACCTGTAAGCCTACAGAAAAAACACAAATTATACAGCCAGCTTCAAATATTAAAAAACAGGAAGAAGATAAAATAAAACCCGGTGTTAAATCACAACAGCAATGCGAAAATAATGAAGATGCAGATAAACAGAGAGCAAAACCTTTTCAGGAAGCTATGAAAAATAAGATTGCTCTACTCGAAAAAAATCTGAATGCTTGTATTCTGCCAGAGATACTATGCCAAGCCGTGCTGAAGTTGATAAACAGATCATTAAGTTGCGCAAGGAATTAAAAACAGCAGAACAGTCTTTACAGGAAGATTCAAAACGCAGCTGCCCAGAAGAAACACAGGGATGGTATGAAAAGAAAGTTAGAAGATATTTGTCATGAAAATCCAGAAATAAAAAAAAGACTATCCCTGAGGGATTCAGTGGGACGTCCTAGCCTAGAAAACGATCAACCATCACTATTGAAAACAATTGCGAATATAGCTTTATTTGGGAGTGCAGCAGATGATAGAAGACGAACGGAATCTATTCGCAGCGTAAAAACTCTTGATGAACTCACACAAGAATTACGTAAATAGGATTTGACATTAGTCCCTGTTAAGCTCATTCGGGCTCAAAATGATCACCACAAAAGCCACTTAGGTAGCAATTTCGCTGAAACATCAATCCATTATTTAGAGAACATAGCATCCATACTTGGACCAGATCAAGTATTTTTCATATCTCAAGATGATAAAGCTCGGGTCCCTATTGGCGTAACTGCGGCAAATAAGCAAGCACCTCTTCTAATGCACATGGAATATAGAATCAAATTGCCTGATCACGATTGGGTAATCGCTGAGCGTCATAAATTGAAACCATCTGTTTATGCTGGTATCAAAATCACTTCCAGTATGCTAGGACAACCGCAAGCAGTTGGATATTCTGGACCAACATACATCGCTATTCGAAGTGGAAAGCATAGTTCATCTACTGCTAATACTCATGCTCAGGATTTCGAGACGCTTCTCGAACTTGAAGAGTTTCGACCATTAGCTAAAACTGACCATGGATTAGTAAAACCAGTGGTAATCATGACGGTTGATGGAGGGTCAGATGAAAATCCGCGTTATCAAAAAGTTATAGTGTTTGCTATACAACACTTTAAGCGACATGATCTCGATGCATTGTTTTTAGCTACCAATGCTCCTGGAAGAAGTGCGTATAACAGAGTAGAGCGCAGAATGGCTCCTCTTAGTCGGGAACTGGCTGGTTTAATATTGGCTCATGACCATTTTGGGTCTCATTTGGATGACCGTGGCGTTACAATTAATGAACATTTAGAAAGATCTAATTTCAAATTTGCAGGAAATGTGTTAGCTGAAGTATGGAGTTCAATGGAAATTTATGGCTATCATGTAACTGCAAAATATATTGGGGCAGGCGAACAAGATCTTCTTGATTTTCCAGACATTAAATGGTATTCAGAACATGTGCGTGAAAGCCAATACTTGCTTCAAATTGTAAAATGTAGAAACACAGAATGCTGTCGTCCAAGAAGTGGCCTATCTAGATTACTAGACAACAGGTTTCTTCCACCACCTGTAAAAGTAAAACAAACAATTGATGACTTGATTTTGGATGAAGGAGGGCAATTTCTTAATCTTCCAGTCAATTTAGCTCTACGCTTAAGTGCTTCACTCAAAGATTTCCTGCAAATGCCCTACGATTATTTTTGTCCGACGGTAAAATTGAGGCTATCAAGTCGAACATGCAAAACGTGCGGTCTTTATCATGCTTCCGTCAAGTCACTAAATCGGCACATCGAAAAGATCCATAAAAAAGTAAACACGCACACTGATAGGAAAGTTAGACCTGTAAGAGTAGCTGCTCGTCGTGCTAATGAACTGCATTATTCAAAATTTAGAGCACCATGATGTTGAATGGCTCGATGAGAACGACGTAGACATTCCAAAATTGGATGAAAGTGAGCAGACACACAACACTGAGCAGCAAACATCTAATGTCATCGAAAACTTAGAATCATGGATTCGGGTATCATGGACTGAAGACTGTTAATTGGAATAATATGTGTACCAAAAATTTAAAATAAGTTTGTTATGTTCGTAATATTACTTAAGATTATAATATTTTTGTACCTTACTCTATGTTGAATACCGTATCAGTAAAATCTAATCTCTATCCTATTAGGATATGAAAATAGATTTAAAATCTATTTTCTTATTTTTAGAATTATAACTTCTGCTCATAAATAATTAAAAAAAACAATACATTAATTGAAAAATGTTTATGTAAGCATGGGGGGAGGGGGTAAGAGCTTTGCTTACTTTTGCTGACAAGGGGGATGGGGGGTAAATAATTGTAATAAATCTGCTTACGTAATACTTGAACGGCCCCTAGCCACATTCCAACCACGTTGGCAAAAACGTGGATATATAGTGGCCGATACTAGACACGATAAAAAATTGACTGCGCTTGTGTAGGTCGATATCTGTCGTGCAAAATATTTTTATAATAAATGTTCTTCATTCTTTCATTTTGCCTGATTCATTTCTAACACTTGATTGACTATAAGTATGAGAATGTATGAAATACAAACACGTGAGTGAATATATTGAATTTTGATAATTCTGATCAGGATAAAATTAAAACGATTGAAGTTTATTGTGAAATATGGGTGTTCTGACTCGATTGTGAGCACGCGCCATCTGAATACTCTTTATTTAAGGAAAATATGATTTTGGAAATAACTTGCTCTAAAATTATGTACTTGAATCCCCCCAAAAAAAAATTATATCCATCTTGGTTACTTGAAACCAATACTTATGTAATAAATTACTTCGTTTGATGCAGTACTGTCGACAAATAAACTTTTATTGAATGTTCCGTTCATTTCTTTAATGATGGTGACCCAGCATATTCCTGTAAATATTGCTGTTTCTGGAGAATATAACTTTAAAGTGACAGAAACTGAAAATATACTATTTCAAAGTTTCTCTCATCAAAAAGTGGCCAGTGGAACTGAATTCTAAATTTTTCTCACCACTACAAAGTGGCGCCCACGTCGCAGGCCCATGACTGACCACTTCAAAGTTATAACCTATAAATAACAATACCCTCTGAAGTGGCGAACACGTCACGGCTATTATAAACTGCCACCTCGAAGTTATAATTAATTGTTAAAAAAGGACATTTAGCAAGTATGGTGGGTTCATGCAGCTCCAAGTAACAATTATCAAGTAACAATTGAACTGAATTAACAATTAATATATGACTATTAAGCAGGCGCACAAGTCGGATCTATTTAAATTCACCTTTCTATACAAAATCAATTAGAATTGTCTATTGACAACGCATAACCCATTTCATTCAAGGTTAAAAAGGACCTAAATCAAACTTTTTGTAGGCCACAATAAAATAATTTGAGAAAAGTTTTCATCATCGCGCGGATCAATCCACGGTCACTTCAAAATCAAGAAAAATTGTCTATTGAAAACGCATAACCCATTTCAATAAATATCATTCACGTTTCACGTAACAGGTGAAACAATAAAAACAATTTGAGAAACGTTAGGTTAGCTTTCGTCATCGCGCGGACCAATCCACGGTCACTTGATGGTGAATTTTAAAGGTAATAATTGTAACTTTGTAGTGACTTTTATTAAATGCGAACTGAGGCAATCACTTATAGAAATAGCAAAAACGTGGCAACCATCACCACATATCACAATCAAGTGCCGGTCACATTCAAGGTTTGATGGAAGTTACTAAAACGTCATCGAAACTATCATACTCTACCTATTGAAAGTGATTGTGACTTCTAAGTGATATTCAAGTGGTACAGGATGGTTACCGCAACGGTTCTTTTCCACTTTCAACTTTGAATACTTTTAAGGTGATTCTGTTTAGTGATCATAATGTTTCAGACACCTCAATTGACACTAACAAGTTATATAACTGTGGAGTGACTACCATAGATGGGAATAACGTTATAGATGGGTGATTACGTAATAACCACCGAGTCGAAGTTGCAGTATCACTTTCCGTCACTATGATGCTGCTTGGGGTGTAGAATACGAAAAAAAATTAAAAATAAGCATTACTGTTTATTCAGTGTTCTGTAGAAAAATAATGTATTTAGCACTAATGCTACATAAAAATTGCGGAAGTTTGCAATTAGGATTTTTTACAAACATTATTATATATAAGAAAACTAAACCTAATTAATAAAATTTGAATTGGGTAGGAAATTATAAACATTAAATAAAAGATGACAAAGACAGTAACGTTTTTGACATTTGAGAGAGAGAGAGAGAGAGAGAGCAAGAGACAAAAACAAGAAAATCCAATATGCGTGAAAAATTAAACGGATTTCTACCCTGAATCTTCTTAAGGACGATCCTCCAAATCAGACGAATCATTTGTTTGAACTCTAGTTGGTTGTTACAAAATGTACCTTTAATATGACTACGATTGTACCAAAGCTCAAATCGGATTTCACAGAATTACGATAATATCCGGGTGCCCCCAATTTGAATGAGACACACTATATGTAGGTATGGTCAGTAGTATTCCAAAATTCAAAACCTTGGGAATTGAAAATACCTCATGAAAATTCTTTAAATTGGTTTCTATTAGGTACACTGATTCTTTAACAAAAACACTGCATGATACGTCATTTTCATTATATTTCTTTCCTTGGAAAATATTTTTTTCATGTATGAATTCTACTGGCGAATATGAAAAAAAAAAATAGTATCGGAAATGAAAGAATGAAATCTCACATTCCAGTGGTAGGTAGATACATTATATATGAGGTTTTTTCTGAAATTAAAATCTCAAGTGGTTAACATACATTTGATCCATAGAACTGTTAATTTGAAAGAAAAACTGTAAAATTTACCATTTTCCTCCTATAGTTCTGTTGGAAAATACATTTCTTTCATGTCTGAATTTTACCCCCCACGCAGTAATAACTATCCCTATTATATATGGAACAAGTTATATCACAAAGAGAATCGCCGATAAGGGAATGATATTCAAACTTTCGTACTTATATGATAGTCAACATTTTATAAATAGTGTGAGTGAAATAAGTTCCGACTTAAGGAAACAGTTTTTGAAATATTCAATAAAAACTTTGTAAATGACCTATACAAATTGTAACGCATTCTTTATCTGAATGAAAGGTAATATTGAACAATTGAATTCATTAAAAAGTTACCTCACCTTTTGTTCAATCAACAGAGGCAGTTAATTCCTTTTTTGTAATGAAAAAACGATCTGTCAATTGTTTTCAGTTAAGGAGTATGATTCAAAATTAAAAAAATAACATTTTAAACAGAGAGAGTTATCAAGAAACTTAACATGTTTTTGTCGCCTACAATAGACTAACCATGATGTCTTACCAACATATAACTTGATAGTTTTGGAAAAGTGCTGGAAAAAAACCCGAAAAAGAGTTTTTGACTATGCCCCGTATATACCCTAATGTGCTATCTAAGATGCGTAAAAACCCTGGTGTATTCACTGATTCGATTTTGTTTAGAATTTTTGGGCGACAACAAATGAAAAACGTTAATTTCTGCTTAGAACTTAATTAGTATATGGCGCGGTTAATGAATGTTTGTGTCACGCAAAATGTCAAACTTCAAACCTATGAAATTTTATTTTTCTGTCAACATTACTTCATGCAAAAAGTTGTGAATTGTGAATTGATCGTTTACAAAGATTATAGTTCTACGAACAAGATCGCGCTCAGAACAGTTGGCGCTAAAATGAGATGAAATCCTCGAAACTTACTACAATGTTTACATCTGTCTGTCAAAAATCAGATTTTTCGTGAAGTCTACCTGGCGATTTTTTCAAAGTGATTTCTTCTCAATTGGCCTTTTTGGGATCATGGAAACTTCCACGAAGGAATGAGAAAAGGTGGGAGAGTGGACTGATGTCTCTAGATGTTGAATTCACTTGAAAATTGAGGGGATTGGAAAATGTCCCCGATGACATTGTTCCATTAAACTTTCTGATACCAAGCCATTCACTGCCCATCTCTGCCGGAATATTACCTCTCTAAAAACCTTCTGATATGAACAAAATCAGAGAGTTCATTGTAGATATCATAAAATCTGTTGATGAAGTTGAGAAATCGATGAATCCTGGTGTGCGACAGTCTAGGCTGCTTCCAGCTATCTTAGAATGATTTCTCAGGAGAAGGTGAGCCCTACTAACAAAGGTGAGGGGAGAAAACAATAATCTAAATGTTTTTATTTTTATTTTTCAATAACACCCCACATGAGATAGTCGGAAAAGGAGGGCGATCCAAACCAAGCAGTTGTTCGGAAGAACAAGGCCTACTCCCAAGATCGATAAGGCTAATGACTATGATTAGGATAATTATCACTTTTTAATAAATACATGAATTTCACAAATAAGCGTGGACTTTGTTATATTGTTAATATTTTGCCTAATGCATTCATTTTACATTCACCTTGTATATTATAAAAGGATTGTCAAGTAGACATTAAATAAAGAATAGTTCGAAAAACGTCACCCATTTTTAGTTAGCGAATTTTCTCCTTAAAAAAACTGAACCAGCCCCATATGGAGAATATCATTCAAATTTGCCCCAATCTTCAAAATATTCCTGTGAAGTCCTTCAAAGATATACAACCAAAATTACTGATAGGTTCAGACAATTACGACTTGATAATGCCAAGGAAATATATAGAACCTGAAAGATATGGACCCAGAGCCACATTGACCAAATTGGGTTGGGTGATTAATGGACAAATAATTGGAGGAAGAATCCAACCAGCATATAATTTTCATATTTGTGAAAATGATACAGAAAACGATCTACTACATGACATTGTTGAAGAATAATTTGAACAAGATGAGAGTGGACTAACTTCGACAGATATCAACATTGCTATTTGTGACCAAATATGTTTTGATCGGATGGAGAAAATGACACGACGAATCGGAGATCGCTTCGAAACGGGGCTTTTATGGAAAAATGAGAAGTTGTCGTTTCTGGATAGCAAGGAGATAGCATACAACCGTTTGCAATGCCAGGAAAGAAAAATGGATAAAGACATGGAATTTGGACGAACATATTGTCAGAAAATTGAAGAATACCTAAAAAAAGGGTACCTGAGAAAACTATCCGAAGAAGAGATCACTCTTGAAACAAAGACAGTTTGGTATCTGCCGCACTTCGCAGTGAGAAATGTTAATAAACCAGACAAAATACGTCTAGTTCTGGATGCTGCAGCAAAGTCACACGGATTCAGTTTGAATGACATGTTGTATCCAGGAACAGATCTTCTTCTATTATGGACATTTCGACAGAGAAAGATAGCCTTTTGTGGAAATATTTGTGAAATGAAAATTTCAATCGAAAAAATAACTTTCTGGTCAGATTCAAAGATAATACTTCCATGAGTGAAGACAGATACGAATAAACTCAAGCAATTTGTTTCCAACAGAATACAAAAAATTTCGGAACATTCAAACAGTCATGACTGGAGATGGATTCCTTCTAAGCCACAAGGGAGACTATATCAGAATATGAAAAGGACTGGTTTGAGGGTCCAGATTTTCTGAAACAACCCCCAGATTCTTGGCCACAAGATGATGGAGTTTATGACGCAGACACCCGAGAAATGAAGAAAGAATTCACTAGTCCGATATCAGTCAAAAACAATTTGCCATTGCCTGATGTCATGAGATTTTCTTCTTGGTGTGAACTCGTTAGGTGTACAGCAAAAGTTTTAAAATTCATCAGGAGATGTCAGAAGAGAGGTTTGTATTGAGGTTTCTGCAGATGAATTGAGAGAAGCTGAGAAATTGTGGTGGAAAGAAGTCCAAAACCATTGTTTTCCAGACGAACTCAATGGAATAGGACAAAATGATGATCTTAAAGGAAGTAAACTAAAAAATGTAAGCACATATTTAGATGGAGAAGAGATATTGAGAGTGAGAAGCAGAATAAGTGTAGACATTCCTAATTTCCAGAATAATCCTATCATTTTAGACGGCAATTCAATCATCAAGAAATTTTGACTGTCATCAATGAATTGCGACAATTCTATTGGATTGTTGGGCTGAAAAACCTGGTGAAAAAAGTTTGGCGTGATTGTCAAAGGTGTAAAAATGCAAGATCTTCTCCCAAAGTACCTGTGATGGGAAATTTACCTAATGCCAGAACTATGCCATATTTCCGACCATTCACTTTTTGTGGAATGGATTATTTTGGACCTTATCAAGTCAAAATAAGAAGAAGAAGAGAAAAACGTTACGGGGTGATTTTCACATGCCTGACAGTTCGTGCAGTACATTTAGAAATCGCCAATTCCCTAACGACAGACTCTGCCATAATGGCAATGCAGAGAATGAGTGCCAGAAGAAGTTGCCCAAGTGAAATTTTCAGCGATAATGGCTCCAATTTAAGAGGAGCAGATCGAGAATTGAAAGAAGGTTTAGTCGAGTTCAACCAGGATGAATTCGTAAGAAAATTGTCTCTCAATGGAATTACTTGGAAATGGAATCTTCCAGGAGCATCACACATGGGCGGCATCTGGGAAAGGTTAATAAGATCTGTGAAAGTGACTCTAAAAGCGGTTTTGAAAGAACAAGCACCAGCAGAAGAATTTTCACAGACATTGTTAGAAGTTGAATACATGGTCAATTGTAGACCTTTGAATGATGTGTCTTGAAATTTCGAAGACGAGGAGGCTTTAACTCCGAATCATTTTTTATTGGGTCTCCAGCCTAACAGAGAACAGACTTTTTTGCAAAGTTTCACATCTGATTCTGAGCATTCGAGGAAACTTTGGAGAATTACTCAGGATTTCAGCAATAAATGTTGGAGAAGGTGGATAAGGGAATATTTACCATTATTACACACGAGATCAAAATGGCACATTGAGAATAAGCCATTGAGAATGGATGATGTAGTGATCATCGTAGATGAACAAGTTCCTAGGAACGTTTGGCTAATGGGATTAGTCACAGCAATTTTTCCAGGAAGAGACGGCCGAATACGTGTTGCTGACATCAAAACCAAAAATGGTGTGTTCCAAAGGCCTGTGTCGAAGTTATGCGTCTTGGATGTGAGGAAATCGAATGAAGATGAAAAATAATATTCTTCATCGAGGCGCAGAATGTTATATTGTTATATTTTGCCTAATGCATTCATTTTACATTCACCTTGTATATTATAAAAGGATTGTCAAGTAGACATTAAATAAAGAATAGTTCGAAAAACGTCACCCATTTTTAGTTAGCGAATTTTCTCCTTAAAAAAACTGAACCAGCCCCAAAAGACTCTCTGGAAGACATTCAGAAGTCAATACTGGAATTAACAGACTTTTCATTCTATGAAGTTATCTTGATTTTGGCTAATGAATTCCGAACCGTCACAGAGGGTTCCATGGCTCTTTGGAAGAAAATATCCACTATATTTAGAATTTTCCAATACTTTTAGTCAGATGATTGTAATCTCATGGGAAATTTTGTATACAAAATATATATAATATAAAAAATAAATATAAAAGTAATAATAAAATTATTTGACTTGCTAGTTACTAGATAAATTACAATCACAAGTTGAACAAAATTATTACAATGGGCAAAGGTAGTTCAGAGAAGATTCAAATTAATCATTTTACTAGTAGTGGAGTAATATTAGATTTATCTTCAGAAAGTTAAGGGACTGTGTTAACTTTTTACTGTACATTAGTGATGATGTTGGGAACAACATATAAAAAGTAACGAACCGTAAAGTGTGTGCCTAATTAATTTTTTAACAAATAAGTTGCCAAATTACATTGAATAGTGAATATTAAAAAAATTAATGAATAATGGTGCCACTAGCATAAATGGAAAATTTTACATCAAAGAGGTAAATACAATTTTTCTTTAAAATAAAAACTGTAAGCTGCAGAATTTTTTTGCTAACGTGGGAACAACATGTGAGGCCGCGACTCTGAAGTGCAGCGCTGGAGGAAGGAGCACGCAGCCACGAGCGCTTCACACTAAATTTGTTATAACTTTTGATCTAATTGATTAAATTAACATAACAAAAATTTTACTGAAAGAAGAAAAATGTAGCTAACGAGAAGTCTTGTTTTTAAAAGTGAAAAAATATGTATGGGAATAGTACGTAAATGAAATTACGTCAAAGCAGAATTCTGTCTTAAATCTTTTTTTTTTTGTTTTCAAGAAAAACATCTGAAATTGTCAAAGATTACTCTCAAAATGACAAATAAAAAAGGACAATTTAAAAAAAAAATGAAATTATATTTCGAAAAATACAGAGCTCAAAATATTGAGTAATTCAAAGAAATTACAAATTTGAATTTTGAGGCCATGCTTCAAAAACTCTAGTTCAAAATGTGATATTGAAACTTTTATATATGGGATATAACGAAATTTGTTGAGTGGAGGCCACATTTTTCAACCGAATAAAACAAAAATACTTCTCATGAATACCTCGGCTAATTTCGAAACTGGTCCAATAGTCTCAAAATGGCAGCTGTTGAAAAACTTCGCAATATTTCAGTTCCATAGCCAATATCGGCAAACTATAAGTCGTTTGATAGAGCTTCACTATCTCACAAATTTTAGCCGAATTTTTTTTCTCTTATATGCACACATAAATAACAAATAGGTGGCTGTAAATTATAATTCATGAAATCTACCTTTACGACTGGCCACGCCATCGTTTTTTCAATGTCATATTCTGGTTCAGCGACCTCAAAAACCCCTAGAGCATCAATTTGGGTAAAATGTTCCTAACAAAATTGTTTTTCATTGTTTAAACAATTAATAAACAAGCAGTGCACGAATATATGTTTATAACTTATTTCTGCAAGCAATTTCTAAGTAATATCAGAAGGTTTTAGGAAAATCCATGGAGTCCTCCAGGATTCCAAAATAATGCATGATTTTAAGCTATTTTTACTCCGCTATATGAAGGTAATTTGAGTTCTTGCGATAAGATAGTCGTGTTGTCTGCCAAAATAGTGAACACCTCTTAATTTGTCAAACATGGTCAGAAATACATAAGTACCAACTCGGTGGAGCCGTATCAATAGAAAATTAACCATTCAAAATAAATTGGTACGGTTCATAATTAGAATTATTTCGGAACACCTCTCGAAAATTCTATATAACACTGAAATAAGTACATGGAATAGTTTGTTCTAAAATATGTTACATCGATCGATCAACCTCAAAATATTTCACAACGAATTGACATAACCTTAAAGGCGACAAAAGCACAATCACAGAACAGATCATAGACACAAATCACAAAAACACCCTGTGTGGTCTGGAATTGCAGTATACTGAATTATGACAAGAAACGACGTCGGCGCCATCTGAAACTCTAGATAACTCCCTTTATCAAGTGGGCTGGTGTCCCCCAGTTTGTCCCAATATTTTACAGGTATAAGTGAATACACCATGTTTTAGACATCATTAATAAGATTAAACTTGGACATGTTTATGAATTCCGATCAATACATTTTCATCCTAAATTTGTTTGTCTTATTTCGACTAACAAAACCGTTTTTTCTTTGTCAATCCTACACTCACTCATTTTTCTAATGACCTATATCCCACTATAACATAACGAAATTTCGACCGAGAGCCAATTTCTCATGTGTTCGTGCGGGGTTCTTTGGTAGGTGGGAAGGAAACCGAAAAATAAACAACATTTTCACAAACAATTTTTAGAAATAACCTAACTTATTGTGATTTTTTTGAAAAAATGCTAAATTATTTTCAAAACAAAAACTGTTCATGAAATGTTTATTTCCATCATCAGGGAGAAACTTTGTCGAGGTTGGTTTCAATGATGTTGAACATATTCATCTAACATAGTGATACAAAAGAAAAAAAAACGTAGATCGAGGGATAAAACGAAGTTCAAAGTTACTACAACCACATAAGCAATGTTTAGAATTATATAAATGTGTACTCTACGTGGTGTGACAAGTGAAACTCCACTAAGTTTCTCCCTGATGATGGAAATAAACATTTCCGAAAGCTTGGATAAACCATAAAGAGTTTACTTTTTCATTGCTGCTTACCTAGTATTGTACCTAATTAGTCAGCAAATACTTCCCACGCATATATATATGTATATATATATATATATATATATATATATATATATATATACAAAACTAGGGATATTGGGGTAAACAGCAATGAAAAAGTATACTCTTTAAGGTTTATCCAAGCTTTCGGAAATGTTTATTTCCATCATCAGGGAGACTACAATAGATGAAAAAACCAATAGTAATACATATTCTAGTGCGAAAAAATATGTTACTTACAACTTTGTTGAGGTTGGTTTCGATGATGTTAAACATATTCATCTAAACATAGTGATACAAAAGGAAAAAAAAACAGATCGAGGAATAAAACGAAGTTCAAAAGTTACTCTATGTGGTGTGACAAGGGAAACTGACAGGTTAGGAATTGATCTCGCAATTAGATTCAAGCCAACGACACCTGACGGGTGTCACTTGGAAATAGTTACATTGTTGCCAACTGTTAGATTAGTACCAACTGATGTTACCAGGTGGCGGTAATGTTAAATAGAACTATTATTTTATACAACATTGTTGTCAATTTTGATTGATATCTAAGGACAATAAATAAGAGATTTCGCTAGAATTGTTAATGTTTTTTTTATATTATTTTTTGTTTAATATATATATATATATATAAATATATATATATATATATATATATATATAATATTACATTATTGTCAATTTTGATTGATATCTAAAGACAATAAATAAGAGTAGATCTCACTCAAGTGGTTAATATCTGTTTTTCATTTATACAATTCTTTTCTTGGGAAATGAAAGCCATTTCTAAGAATGTTCTCTTAGATGTATGTGACTCTGTCGCTAGCACTTCCACTGAATCGTAATTTATCTGGTGGTCGAATTTATTCACATGTTCTGCCAAAGCACATCTTTCAGGATGCAATCGGCAGACACTTTTATGAGAAATTATTCTGTTCGATAATGATCTTTGCGTTTGACCAATATATTGTTTATTACAACCATGACAAGGAATACTATAAATTATATTTGACATTGAAAGTAATGGAGTTTTATCTTTAACTTTAGAATACATTGACCTGATTGTTAGAACTGTTTTATATGATATTTAAATTTTTCGGTTGTAAATAATCTGGAGAGTTTAGGAGTGATCTCTCTTATATATGGTAATGAAGTGGAAAAAGGTAGGCGTATTGTTTCATTGTTGTTTGAGACAATGTTCGAGTTATTACTGTTTGGGGGTAGGACTTCTCTTCTGAGCTGCATGGTTTCCTATACCAATCTACCAGTAGCTTGCTTTCTGTTGTCCGTATAAGCTCGGTATCAAGAAATGGTACGGAATTTTTGCTGTTCTCAGTTTCAATTGTGAACTGGATATGAGGATCGTAGCTATTGAAAGTATCGAGAATCTCATCCACACCATCATTCGGTAATGCTAATATAATATCATCAACATATTTTTTTATGAAGTTCAGATTGAAAGATAAAACTGGAATAACATTGTCTAACAAATCATCCATGACGTACGCTGCTAAAATGGGCGAAATGGAGGCTCCCATTGGGGTACCAAAGGTTTGTTTATAAATTTTATTATTGAAAGAAAATTATGTATTATCAAAAAGGAAAGTAAACGATTCCAAAAATGTCTCTTCCTTAATGGTACAGTAATTACTAATACGATCCTAACTTTTGTGTATTGCTCTAATACAAGCATCCAAATAAATATTGCTATAAAGGGAGACGACATCTAAACTTGCCAGAACATAATTGTCTGGAAATGCCGAATTATTAAATTTATTCGTGACTTCAAACGAGTCTTTTATATAGTATTCATTGTCAAAGTTGTATGCGTTAGTTAAAATTTCTGTCAAAAAGTAGGCTATTCTTTCAGTAGGGGCTCCTATAGAAGCCACTATAGGTCTGACTGAAAGGGTGGGCTTATGAATTTTGGGTAGAGAATAGAATTTTGGAGAAATACCATTATAGCATGTGAGTTTCTTTTTCATAACTTCATCAATTTAGTTTGTTGTATACATTACTTTTATTAATTCATTGCCTTTTCTCTGAATGACTGAGGTAGGGTCTTTCTGTAGTTCTACATAATCAATTAAGGATTGTCTTTCAAGAATTTCTTGAATTCAAAATATCATATAAAACAGTTCTAACAATCAGGTCAATGTATTCTAAAGTTAAAGATAAAACTCCATTACTTTCAATGTCAAATGTAATTTATAGTATTTCTTGTCATGGTTGTAATGAACAATATATTGAACAAACGCAAATATCATTATCGAACAGAATAATTTCTCATAAAAGTGACTGCCGATTGCATCCTGAAATATGTGCTTTGGCAGAACATGTGAATAAATTTGACCACCAGATGAATTACGATTCAGTGAAAGTGCTAGCGACAGAGTCACATACATCTGAGAGAACATCTTTAGAAATGGCTTTCATTTCCCAAGAAAATAATTGTATGAATAAAAAAACAGATATTAACCACTTGAGTGAGATCTACTCTTATTTATTTTCTTTATATCAAAATTGACAACAATGTAATATAAAATAATAGTTCTTTTTAACATTACCGCCACCTGGTAACATCAGTTGGTACTAATCTAACAGTTGGCAACAATGTAACTATTTCCGAATGACACCCGTCAGGTGTCGTTGGCTTGAATCTAATTGCGAGGAGATTAATTACTAACCTGTCAGTTTCCCTTGTACACAGTAATATTTATATAATTTTAAACAACGCTACTGTGGTTGTTGTAGCTTTGAACTTCGTTTCATTCCTCGATCTGCTTTTTTTTTCCTTTTGTATCACTATGTTAGATGAATATGTTTAACATTATTGAAACCAACCTCAACGAAGTCGTAAGTAGCATATTGTTTCGCACTAGAATATGTATTACTATTGGTTTTTTCATCTATTGTAGTCTCCCTGATGATGGAAATAAACATTTCCGAAAGCTTTGATAAACCTTAAAAAGTTAACTTTTTCATTGCTGCTTACGCCAATATCCCTAGTTTCGTACCTAACTTGTCACCAAATACTTCCCACACACTTATAACAGACATGGGGTTCTATCACATCAAGATAACCTACGGTGATGCAACAGTGATGAATTTCAAATCTTGGTCTAAAACGAAGATGAAACTCGCTAGAGAGTATAATAGACGATGTTTCCTGTTACAATGTAGAACATTGGGGATCATACCTAGCCACATTACAGCTTAGATAAGACCGATTGAAAACCTACTCCTTAGACAGGAAACACGCTCCAATGTGAGGGAAAATAACTACAAGTTAGGGACAAAATTATTGAATATTGAGATTTTTTCAAATCACAACGTAATCAACAAACATGAATGTTCTCTAGTGACTTTAAAAAAGACATCTATCTCTCTCACAAATGAATTAACTTTTCAAAATTCTGCCAGCAAACAACAAATTTCGTATAATAAACTTTTTCATAAAGTGAAATTTAAAAATCTCATAGAAATAAAAAATTTGAAAGACAATCAACTCAAAACCAAATTGCAAACTAAACCAAATTGGATAAAAAATAGCTCGAGCACGTCCATCCCTGAGGACGTGTCCCAATTTTCAGCCTTAGGCCCTAAATTCAGTATTGAACCATCAATACCAAAATATATATCGATAAAGAATATCTCATCTGATATAGACTACATCACTACCACTATCACTGAACCTCGTGAAAGAAATATCACTACAGCAAGAGCAACTAATATTATAAAAACCACATCCAACATTCTAACCATAACTCAAGTCTACGGACTCTTTTTTCAAATCCAAGAAATTCTTGAAAGACAATCCTAAATTGATTCTCACACAATCAGACAAAGGCAATGTAACAGTCATAATGGATAAGGATCAATATCTCAACCTATCCAATGACATCATAATCAACAGTAGCTCATATGTAGAACTACAGAAAGACCCTACCTCAGCCATTCAGAGAAAAAGCAATGAATTAATTGAAGTAATGTATACAACAAACAAATTGATGAAGTAATGAAAAAGAAACTCACATGCTATAATGTATTTCTCCAAAATTCTATTCTCTACCCAAAATTCATAAGCCCACCCTTTCAGTCAGACCTATAGTGGCTTCTATAGGAGCCCCTACTGAAAGAATAGCCTATTTTTTGACAGGAATTTTAACTAACGCATACAACTTTGACAATGAATACTATATAAAAGACTCGTTTGAAGTCACTAATAAATTTAATAATTCAGCACTTCCAGACAATTATGTTCTGGCAAGTTTAGATGTCGTCTCCCTTTTTAGCAATGTTTATTTGGATGCTTGTATTAGAGCAATACACAAAAATTGGGATCGTATTAGTAATTACTGTACCATTAAGGAAGAGACATTTTTGGAATTGTTGACTTTCCTTTTTGATAATACATATTTTTCTTTCAATAATAAAATTTATAAACAAACCTTTGGTACCCCAATGGGAGCCTCCATTTCACCCATTTTAGCAGCGTACGTCATGGATGATTTGTTGGACAATGTTATTCCAGTTTTATCTTTCAACCTGAACTCCATCAAAAATATGTTGATGATATTATATTAGCATTACCGAATGATGGTGTGGATGAGATTCTCGATTCTTTCAATACCTACGATGCTCATTCATATCCAGTTCACAAGTGAAACTGAGAACAGCGAAAATTCCGTACCATTTCTTGATACTAAGCTTATACGGACAACAGAAAACAAGCTACTGGTAGATTGGTATAGGAAACCATGCAGCTCAGGAAGATACCTGAATTACCATTCATATCACAAACAGTCTATAAAAGTGAACTTGGTGAAACAAATGAAATTGAGAGTACTGAAAATATCAGATCCTAAATTCCATAAACAGAATTTAAACATTCTCTTTAACCTTTTCGTAGACAATTCATATCCAAGAACTTTACTTAATAACATTCTCTATAATACTTCGTCGCACTTAGAAGTACTAGCCTTAAACAGTAATAACTCGAACATTGTCTCAAACAACAATAAAACTAACAATGTGCCTACTCAACCTTTTTTCACTTCATTATCATATATAAGAGAGATAGATCACTCCTAAACTCTCCAGATTATTTCACAAGCCTGAAAAATATAAAATATCATATAAAACAGTTCTAACAATCAGGTCAATGTATTCTAAAGTTAAAGATAAAACTCCATTACTTTCAATGTCAAATGTAATTTATAGTATTCCTTGTCATGGTTGTAATAAACACTATATTGGTCAAACGCAAAGATCATTATCGAACAGAATAATTCCTCATAAAAGTGACTGCCGATTGCATCCTGAAAGATGTGCTTCATATTTATATATTTTTATGATGAGGTGATTGCGGTCGTTTTTTTATTTTATTTTATATTTATTTATTTACTTTCCACAACCAGACAACAAAATATATATATATATATATATATATTTTGTGTTTTGCTATTCTTCGTTTTGTTTTACTCTATTTTACTATTATTTTGCTATTTTCAAAGTCTTTAAGCTAATTTCCTTTTTGAAGATTCATTCGATATGTTTGATGAATAAATACCCATATAAATATTCAATATATCCGGCTATGTTCTTTTCATCCTTTCTTTTACCTTATTTCCTTTCCCTCAGCTAACTCAATCGGTACGCCTATGGAATCTCAGAAGTCGCTTCTACTGTGGAGCCCTCTTGATGTCAATTTCAGAAATTAGCAATTCATTGTTGATCAAACATTGAAAATAATGATTTCCTTTATTCAGGAAAAACTTATTACTACCTAGTCTGCGATAAATAACATAATTAGTGCTTCATAGCAAGTATATATACAGCAAATGTGAAATAATGGGATAAAAAGTATATTTAATCTAGTTTGTAGGTTATGTGTTCTTTATAGTAATTCATGAAAAGTTCTATCAAATTCTTTAAAAGTTTTGTTTTAACTTGCACTGTGGTGACTTTTATGGTTTCAAAAAAATACCTTGGGACGTCTGGTAACGAGAATGTCAATGTTTCGGATTTTCTCCGGTCCCTGGAAACTGCTGCTCCCTCTATCGGCTGTGACTTCGCCTCGTATTTGTAAATCTCCAATGAAAAATGGTAAGGTGAACTTTGCATCTGGGATCTTTTTATCTGCTATGGTTCTTTATATCAATTCCCATGTTGTCTTGACAAACTAGCTGTTTTTCTAATATAAATTGATGATTTTTCAAGATGTAAATTTATCATGGGTTCTTCCAAAATTAATTTTTTTCACAATTTTCTCTCGCTTGTTGATTCTCCTCCCTTGATACCAACACATTTTGTTCTCTTTTTCGAATTTTTTATTTCCACGCACTTTTTGTTGCATTTTTCACTATTTTCACTTCTTTGACAGTTTTTATTTATTAAACATCTCTAACTACCTTATAAACTATATACAATACATGTAAAATCATTCTTTTGACGTTTCAGCTTTTTATATTCTCAAATTTCCTAATTTTGCATCAAGATCTTTTCTGGCATCTCATTGGCTGTTGTGTTCAGATCCAATTTCTTATACAGGATGTTCGAACTTTTGATATTTTGTTATTTGCTTGTGCTCAAAATATATTCGTAAATTTTGATTTCTGAAATTTTTTATAATTATGCCAATTGCTTGTAATTTAGAAAACATGTTTATTTCAAAGATAGGTATCGATTAATATTATATAAGGTTTCAGAAAAACGGTAGAATCCTCAGAAAAACTGTAAAATAACATAGCACAGATTACCAAATATACATATTTTTTTTATTTATGGGTTTTTTTCAATTTTTTATTCTAATTTCAACTCTTTAAACATTTAACGTACTTCTAAACATAACTATATATATATATATATATATGTATATATATATATATATATATATATATATATATATATATATATATAGAGGAAAGTAATAAAGGCATTGTAACCGTTGTACAAACAAGACTACTATGAAAAAAGTCAACTTTTGTTAGGTGACGAAAAATACTACATTAAAATACCACGTAATCCCACTTGTTCAATCAAGCTGTCAGCAACTAAGTTAGTATCGAAATTACGAAATCCAGACTTAATAGACGAACAAACTGCAAAAAGATTGAATATTTATAATGCTATTGCTCCACGGTTCTATACCCTACCTAAAATCCACAAACCAACCCTATCTATGAGGTCCATACCCAGCGAGCACAAACATCCCTGGAGGTTTTGGGATGTTTTGAAAATGTATTGTATTTGTTCTTCTGTGGCATTTCATTGTATGCCTACTTAAAGGTATTCGTGAAGTCAAGAAAATGTTGACGTGTGAATTTTTTTTATAGACAGATATTGAATATACATTTATTGTCCAGTTTCATGATGGTTCTCGATAAATTTTGTTAATAACTGATCACTTCACACAACAAAAAGTTGAAAATTTCATATGATTAATTCACATCTTAGAATATTTATATTTTTCGGCCCCCACTTTCAACTATTTATTTCATTTTGTATTCCTTCATTTTAATACCAATACCTCCTATTTTACACAGGACAGAAACAACATTCTTATATTTTCATAAGCAAATGATACTAATATTATTCATTATAATAAAAACCAATGTCCAAATGACATATCCACTCATTTTCTGCTTTCATTTCTAAATTCCCGCCATCTTACAATTTGGCCATTAGCCATTCAGTGTGGTAAACCTCGCAGAACAACACTGGACTATATGGCGCATATCTATTCTTCAGAGTTAACTGCCTCTATACCTTAATTGTTCCAATATGGTGGAAGTTATTACAACTATTCATATGAAAAGAAATGTTTCTTGGCATCAAATGAATTTAATTTTCAAACATCGTGAGCGATATCGATTCACGAATCTCTATTCAGTCTCAGGTTCTACGTATAGGAAGATGGTGTACAGGTTTCAGTATAGTAGTAACTTTTTCTGTAAATTTTTTACTGGAGTATATTTGTAAGTCGTCATCCCCTACAAAATTATCCCATCTTTTGATATTTTTTTTAATGCAAACAATAAGACCCCTCCCACAAAAAATGTGATAATTCCTATGACTAGAAGCAATGATGAAAATCCTTGAGATACATTTCCATCAGAATCAGTTTTTCATACAAGATTTCACCCAGTCCGTAAACTTTGCGGTATCACAAAACACAGCATATTTATGTTGAATTTCACATTTTCCATTTTTGCTCAAAGCAAAAGACGCTATACCGCGTAAATAGTAAACTCCATCTATGTTGAGGACAAATCCAGAACCGCTGTCGCCGATGCATGGACCACTTCCTTTTCCTCCTGAAATGAGATAAAAAATGATAATCACAAAACCACAAAGAAATTTTTAACATTTATGATTAATACTTCCATTCCGTATTATGTATACATGATGGCTATTTATGTTTTAAATAAATATTCAAGTCTTTACTCTTCACAGCCAAAAGACCAATGAATTGTCTATTAAGTAAAGTTCTACATTATAGATTGTGACATCTATTAATTGCACTTTATATTCTATAGAAGATAATGAGTATAATGAGCTTTTGTATCTATAAGTTACACGAGATAATTATCAGGTTTGTTAAATTGCAGAATAGGTATATTCAGTTGTTTTGACTGAAGAATTTTATTTAAAACACCATTAAAAAGTAATAATTATTTGTAACAAAAAGTATATCTATACACTTTCTGAGCTATCTAGTTTTTCGATGAGGAGACCATCTGAAAATTAACTCGTATGCCATCCTGGAGCTGCCATTTTAAATTGATGAATTCTTACAAAAAATCAATAATCTTCGACTAAATTCATAATCTCCTACCCCAAAAACCCCGACATACCAATTTTGAATAGAAACATCCATTATCACAAAACTTGTTCACCATCTTGGAGCCGCCATCTTGAATTTATGAATTTTGACAATAAATTCATAATCTCCGACCCCAAAAACCTCCACATACCAATTTTGAATAGAATCGGACCATAATCACAGAGATGGTCGCCATCTTGGAGCCGCCATTTTGATTTAATACATTTTTGAGAAAAAATCATAATCTTCATCCCCAAAAACCCCCTTATACCAATTTTGAATGAATCAACCTAATCACAAAACTCTCCGCCATTTGAATTTATGAATTTTGACAATAAATTCATAATCTCCGACTAGGCCAGTAGATATAGACAATCAATTATCATTGATTCCAAAAAATTTCAAACTTCAATGGTATGTTAGTGCATCAATGAAAACAAACTATAAAATTTTGCAGAAGCCTGCGATAAACGGAACATTGTTTTAATTGCAAAAAACGTTTTCATGCTTTATTATTTCACTGAAAATTGCAAAAGTTCTGCAAACTGGGCATACCTATTGTAATGGTGTTTTACAACATGCATCAAGTTTGCAACCTTGTAAAAGTTACGGAACCTTGTTTTTTGTAATTTTTGTAAGTTTCCCATTATCATTTGTTTAAAAAATTCACAAAAGTTCTGCAAATTGGATAAGTGAATGGAAAAAAAGTTTAAAATATCCACGTACATTTGCATCCATTTCTGAAAAATGCATCATTTATTTATCAAACTTTATTATCGACGCTCCCATTTTCAATACACACAAGCATTGGAATAATTACAAAAGTTTTTTATTGTGGTTACAAATGAAGAGAATATTGGTCTTAGTGGGTATGCAACTTTGCAACCTCATACGAAAAACGGAACCTATTTATCCAACAATATATTTTTTTTGCATTTTTACAACTTTTGAAATAACTGCAAAAGTTATGCAAATTGCAATTCAAATTACGACTAATATTTTACGAGAAGCAAGAGATTTGCAACCGCCATTGTTCAACGGAACAGTTTTTTTATAATTTGGCCATATATACAAATAGGTTTAAGATATATATTAGACCGACATATCTACAGTGATCCAGTTAAATGCTTGATTATCCGCATCGCGTATATCTGTTATATTTTGTACTGGTTGATTGAAATTGCATCCGAAGAATAATACGGTTACGTAGTTTACCATTAAAAAATTTGAAACTAATTATTGATCTCAAAAGCAATCACTGTTTTCGACTAATCGGCAAAATAAATTTAATCTGATATTTTCGATTGCAACAATCGAAAGAATACAAAATTTTGCTGAATTCTGCTAAAAGACTATTGGAAGACATTAATTTCTCATCGCATTAGAAATGACATGCAATCATTCCTCATTTAAAATTTTCACTTGTCACAACATGACTTATAGCAATCGACGGGATTTTAAAATTAATAATCGATGCTCTATGGAAGGAAGGATATCAAAACGTTATCGATTATATATCTCGCAAGTACATAATTTTCATCATCAAACAGAAACGTTGCTGAAGAATAAAAATTTATGAAATCCATACTACATCTCAAATTTGATTTTTACAGGTATGTATTTCTTGAATTGAATAAAATTATAATTTACCTTCCCACTCGATTTTCTTACTCCAATTGTGGTTTCGCATGAAAAATTCTATTGAAGCCGAATGGAGGACTGAAATGTAATCGAAACGTAAGACTCATGTTCTTGATTTATAAAAATATATAGAGGGAAAAACATGTTGGTAGACAATTCTATTGTTGTAGCTCCAGGACTATTAGATGAATGTGCATTGTTTTTTTTTCGTTAAATAGTTGTCTGTCATAAAAATACCATTGTCAGTATTCTTGTTATTCTGGTAATAAATCATGTTACTGAAATTACTCTGTAAACAGATCACTGTGACGTAACACAGTTGTAGGTTAATCGTACTAATGAACAACTGTACGAGTGTTTTTTAATTCTCAATATTTTCTACATTTTTTAATGAATCAGGAAAATTATGAAAACGTGTCGAGATATTCTCGATCCTCCATCAAACGTACTCAGGAGTATTTTTTATGCAAATTCCTAATTGTAATATGATGTTTTGAATTCATATCGAAAACGTTAGCTTTCAACATGCAATCCTACCGTTGACGATCTTCTTGGTCGATAGTTAACTTGGTAACACAATGAATGTTATTTATTAGTTATATAAAAATCTTTATTATTCAGATAACACAAGTGTTGCAAAAATAAAAATGAAATTAATTCCTAATGTTCCGCATTGTAACATAGTTTGCCAATTATTATTCTGCCACCAATTGATAAAATGAGTTGTCTGCCCGATTCGCGAAACTTGCTTTTTTGGTAGAGTGAGTACGAAAATATTTTTCTTTTGATTTTCCCCTCAATTCCGTGTTGCAGACGAGGTTGCAAATTAATGAAAACATTGTACGTCAGGACATATCCACTTGCAACCATTATTTGTAACTTTTGTAATAAATCCGATACTTATTTTAATAAAAAAAATTATTTCATGAAAAAATATATCTTCCGTTTGACGCAAGAGGTTGCAAATTAAAACTATTCTCAAGAACATTATTTTAGTTATTTTTTCGAGTTTGCAGAACTTTTGGAATTTTCATCGAAAAATTAGTACTAACAACAACTTTTTTTTGTAAAACAGACATTCCGTTTTGTATGAGTGCTTGCAAATTTATCAGTGGAAGTAAATTGCTATTTTTCAAAACTTTGAAAGTTTGCAGAACTTTTGCAAATTTTTCCGCGCTAATAATGTGAAAATTCAATAAATCCTGATTTTCAACATCTTCCGTTGAGAAAAAAGGGTTGCAAAATCAGACTACATATTGAAAAGGGAAACATTCTCAATTGAATATTGATAGAAATATTTTTCTGTGAATTGAAAAATCCACTATTGAAATGAAGTTATTTTTTGTGAATGTCTAACAGAAAACAACTACTTCCTTGGCTAAAGCCAGGCTGGACATTGAACTACATCTGATAGATATTCTGAAAAAGCCCTCACTCAAAATAAAAAATCTGAAATTGAAAATTTGCATTTTCATTCAGATAGTCATTTGATTTTCTATTCCAGTCTTGATTAAGAACTCATAAAGACGAATGAGGCAAAGAAGAATGTTTTCCAAAAGAGAGTACTCACCAGAAATCATTCGTAACATTGACGCAGGAGAGACATCGCATTCACTAGGTCTTCAATACATTTTTGTCGACAAAAATCTATTTCACGCTTCCACGATCATCAGAGAGACCGGAAGAAATGGGAAACACATTTTCAAGAAGCAATCTCACTTTGCAAAGATGGAAAAAGTAAGAATCATTTCTTTTGGAGAGACACTTTGAAATTAGTGTTTTTTGACATTAAAACCTGTCATGGGGTATGATAGATTGATTTGTTGAAAATATAAACAGGATGTTCATAAAATCAGATGTGGAATCATCTGCGACTGAAAGATAAACTTTAGTCACTATCTTCCATCGTCAAGATAACCTCTTGTGGGGCATTCATGTTGAAAAGGCAAACATTCTCAATTGAATATTGATAGAAAGATTTTTCTGTGAATTGAAAAATCCACAATTAAAATGAAGTTGTTTTTTGTGAATGTCTAACAGGAAACAACTACTTCCCCGGCTAAAGCCACGCTGGACATTGAACTACATCTGATAGATATTCTGAAAAAGCCCTAACTCAAAAGAAAAAATCTGAAATTGAAAATTTGCATTTTTTTCAGATAGTTATTTGATTTTCTATTCCAGTCTCAATTAAGAACTCATAAAGATGAATGAGGCAAAGAAGAATGTTTTCCAAAAGAGAGTATTCACCAGAAATCATTCGTAACATTGACGCAGGCAAGACATCGCATTCACTAGGTCTTCAATACATTTTTGTCGGCGAAAATCTATTTCACGCTTCCACGATCATCAGGAAGACCGGGAGAAAAAGGAAACACATTTTCAAGAAGCAATCTCACTTTGCAAAGATGGAAAAAGTTAGAATCATTTCTTTTGGAGAGACACTTTGAAATTAGTGTTTTGAAACTTTTGTAATTATTATGAAATTTTGGGCAAATCATGTCTATCTCTACTGGCCTAGACTCCAAAAATCTCCACATACCAATTTTGAATAGAATCGGACCATAATCACAGAGATCGTTCGCCATCTTTGAGCCGCCATTTTGATTATATGAATTTTCATGTCTAATTCTTAATCTTAGACTCCGAAAACCCCCTCATTCCAATTTTGAATAGAATCGGACCATAATCACAGAGATCGTTCGGCTATCTTAGAGCCGCAATTTCTATTTTATGAATTTTGACAAAAAATTCATAATATTTGACCCCGGAAATCCATACATACCAATTTTGAGTCGAATCGGACCATAAACACAGATCTCGTTCGCCATCTTAGAGCCGCCATTTTTATTTTATGTATTTTGTCACAAAAGGCTGTTGAGCGCTCACCGTAACGTGATGGCGCTGCCAGTTGTCAGAGACAGGAGTCAATAAAAGCCTCTCAAATTCATGTAGAGCTTCAAATTTAATGCTGACTTTTTTCAGAGCTCCATAAACATGTATGTTTCTTGAGATGAATGAACGTTATTAATATAACAATGATTATTATTTTGCGGCAATATTTTTTCGTATCAAGAAAATTGTGTTTGGTGATCCGATGGTGGTGAATTTTCTATTATAGTGGTAGAATAAGCACATTCAATTTTCCTAATACCAAAATTTTTTTTGTTTTCTGGTCATGGAAAAATTTCAGTGTACAGTTCTTTAGTCGGACTGTAAGATTTGTTCCTCCGAACATTATTTTGGATTATTCTTTCTACATATGATATTTTTTCTATCATTCCGATATCTCACTTTCATTTATTTCCGAATGATCTATCTATAGTCAGAATCATATTATGATTTTAATAATAGGCATCAATGTCATCTGATGCTTTATGGGCTATGTATTTACATTAATTCGTTAAGTTGCCTTCTGAATGCCGAATGCTTGATATTGCTTTTCCTCACCAGAGTTTATCTAAATATTGGGATCATTTCAGTATTCCTTGTTAAATGGTTAGTGGATTATCACTTTATACAGGGTTATGTTTGTATTAACTGAAAAGCCCAACAACGTTAGGCACATGAAAATAATTAGGACTCATTTATATTGTTTCTATCCACAGAAATGTTCAGTAGAAGAAAAAATTTCAAAGTAGTTATAGAAAATTTACCTGCACAAAATGTCCTGTCTGAAGTTATATTGGTGAAAGCAATATCCGAAAGAAGACAATCAAATTGGGACACTATGGGTATTTCCGTGTGTTTGGCTTTCATAGCATGGAGGCTACCAGCTTTTTGCGCATTTTCATCTTGCCCATAGCCTGCAATGGATCCCATTTTAGTTGTAATTGGATATAAATCGCTGTCACCTTTCCATAGACAGACTGGTCTGATAACACTGGAAAACTGAACCGGAACATCTGAAACATATTGAAAGTCAAATGAAATAATTTCACAGACCATATTCCTCACAATATTTGAAGTACTCGAATTGCTCCAAAATTTTTGGAAATACATATTACAATTTCGTTTTTTTGGTGAAAAGCACCAAGTCTGATTTTTTCTGGATTGGCCCTCAACCAACCGGCGGATCACCACTATTCTAGTCTACCAAGAGAGATTACTGGTCTTGAGCCATCATGACTAAGTCATCTGCATATGTGGGCCAATCATTAGAGATTTTCTGCTCTGTTGATTCTGTGACAAAAATTTTACCAGGTTAGGTTTCCTGCTCCCAACTGTTATTGCCAAATTTGTTAAAAAGATTTGAAAGCATTTTTTTTTAATTTTTCCTTTTTTACTTGTAACTTGAAAACTGATAAATCAATCTCAATACTCTCAATGGACGAATTGTAGAGAATCCAAATGCAAAGGAAATGAGTTACCAGCACAATTCGATCGGATTATTTGTAACGGAGAAAAAACGGAAAAACCAGAAAAAATCAGGGTTAAAAAAAAAACATAACTCCGCCACTTTTCGAGTTGTAGTGCAAACTTTCCACGACATAGTAGTGATCAATATGTACTTTACTACCAGGAAACCGACTGTGCCATCATACGAAAGACGGTTCGTAGTTATATCCTGTCATGTTTCCTACTCCCAACTGTCATTGCTTAATTTTTACAAAGATTTGAAAGCAGTTTTTAAATTTTTTTTAGCGTTTTTGACTTGCAACTTGAAAACCAATGAAGCAATGTCGATACTCTCAATGGACGGATTGTAGACAATTAAAATGCAAAAAAATAAGTCCCAACGTGACTCGATCGTATTATTAGTATCGGAAAATTACTCGAAACACCGGAAAAAACACCTTTTTAAAAAAATGCATAGCACTTTCCAAGTTGTAGTGCAGACTTTTCACGACATAGTTGTGATTAATATGTATGTTATGTTTTAAAAACTGTTATGTTAAAAACTGTCGTATTATTAGTTTTGGCATAATTGCAATTTGAATATTTTTTAATGCACTTTGATGCAGCAGACCTGGATGCATCATAGGTGGTCCGATTCCAATTTTTCAAAAAGATTTTGTGAGTAGAACTATGGTACTACAAAACATATATTCAGATTTTGCGTTAAAATGCTGTAAAATAGGTAAAAAATACTTGCAAACATGACCGAAAATGGGCGAGTGCGTAAAAGCGACTGAGAAGAGGAGGTAAAGTAGCAGACGCGGGGAAGCGTATGTACCACAGGGAAGTGTGCTTGGTCCTTTACTTTTCATTATATATATATATAAATAATTTCCCAGATATTTTCGAACAATCAAGTACTACAGTCGTGAGTTATGCAGACGAATCCAATATCATTCTACCCATTAACAGACACCTTACTCTGGAGAACTCAACTTTAAACAACTTTTCTAAAGTTTCAACATATTTTAGTACTAACATGTTATTATTAAACACCGCTAAAAACAGACTGCATAATTTTTGAAACTGTCCACAATAATATCATCTTCCCGGAGAATATTCAGCTCGGAAACGATAGTATATCTTTTTCAACCAGTACAAAACTGTTAGGAATCTATATAGATGACAAATTAAACTATGAAATACATATTGAAATTATCGCAAAAAAACTGGCAAGTAAATGTTATGCAATTAGAGTTTTGAAAAGTCACTTAAAAATAGATTCACTGAAAACGGCATATTATGGGATTGTTTATCCCTTTCTAAAAAATGGATTATCAGTATGGGGAGGTAGTACACAACTGGAACGAATTTTCATCATGCAAAAACGGATATTGAAGACTATGTTGAATAGATAGATAGATACTTCATTAATCATGCTATGTACACAAAATACATTTATGACAGGTCACAGTTAAAAAAATAGTAAAATTGTAGTTCACAAGTAGTAAAAAAGTTTGTGTCAAAATATGTGTAAATAAATAAATAAAACAAAATGAACACAATAGAGCATCAATATGCTATTCCAGACATAATAGACATCACATACAAAAACTTGAGCATAAGTCGATCAATCATATCATCAACCATTTAAAATAATTGAAAAGTTATTGACAAGTCATGATTCCCTGAGTATAGTTACACCTTGCCTTTCACATTTAACATATTCCTCAAGAGAGTAGAAGGGGTTTTCGAGCAAAAATAATTTTATTGTTTTATTGAAAGCAAACGTTCCTAATTTTCTAACTTCCCCTGGAAGAATGTTGTAGACGTTCAAATTCAGTGAATTATTTTGGGATTTACTGAGCCTATGTCTAGGTCCTCTTATTATATCTGCACCTCTGGTGTTGTGTTGGTGAATGTCTGATTGTGTTATTAATGTGGGAATTCTTTTGTGAATTTCTATCAAAGTATTCCAAATGTAAATGGAAGGAAGAGTCATTATTTTTAAATTTTTAAACAGTGGTCGGCAGGTTTCTCTATAATTTGCATTGCACAGAATTCTAATAGCTTTTTTTTGTTGTCGGAAAACGCTAGAAACTGCAGATGAGTTTCCCCAAACTACAATGCCATTATTAAGATGAGAATGGAATAAAGAAAAATAAACTGATCTCAGTTTATATTTGTGCAATGTCTGAGTTGTCGAATACAGAAAAGAGAGCGCGACAGTTTCAAATTAAGTTGCCTGACGTGCTCGGTCCAGATTAGCTTATCGTCCAAAATGAATCCTAGTAGCTTCACATTTTTATCCTCTGGGATGGGTTTCCTGGTAGAGATTATCAAGTTTTGTGATTTATTGTTGTTTAATTTCAGCTTGTTAGCTATGAACCACTGTTCAGCTTTCTCTTCAATTTCTTCCGATACGCTTTCTAGGGAATTATATTCCTCATGAGAATAAATTAAAGTAGTGTCATCTGCATATAGAACACTTTCGTTTGGGGCCAAAAAGGAAGGAAGATCATTAATATAAATTACAAACAACAGTGGGCCCAGGACCGAACCCTGTGGGACACCCAATTTAACGTCTCTGAAACTGGACAATTCATTATTGAAAAATACAGCTTGGAAACGATTTGTCAAATACGATTCAATAAGTGTGAGAGTGATACCTCTGATTCCGTAGTAGCTGAGTTTTTCAAAAAGGATTTCATGGGAAACACAATCAAAAGCTTTAGATCTGTTCAAGACCCGCAACTATTTGCTCAACCACCCTCATTGTTGCACTTGTTGTTGAATGATTTTTTCGAAAGCCAAATTGTTCATTACTAAAAAACTTGCTGTCTTCGAAGTACTTGGATAATCTTTGCTTTAAGATAATTTCAATCAGTTTCGAAAAAATACTGATGATAGAAATGGGTCTATAATTATCAGTTTCATCCCTATTCCCTTTTTCGAAAAGCGGAATGATTTTGGAATATTTGAAAATATCTGGAAATTTACCAGTTTCGAAAATTTGATTAATTAGGTTTGTTAGAGGCTCTGAAATTGTATCAATAGTTTCTTTTAAGATTCTGCTACTAAGTTCATGGATATCTAGGCATCTTGAGTTTTTCAGAGATAAGATAACTTCTCTGACATCAGAAATTGTTACAGGCTGCATGAAAAATGAGGAAGATGGAGCGGGAAAATTTTTGTAATTTAGGAATGTTGTGGTGGGTACATGTGGTAAAGATTTGATTATATCTTCGGCCACGTTGGAAAAAAATTCAACGAAATCATCAGACGATAGTTTGTCCGTTGAAGTGTCGCATTTACACTTAGAATTGTTCCTTTCGAAATTTATCAAGCGCCAGCTTGCTTTCGATTTATTTTCAGCATCTGAGACATACTTATCATAAGCTGTTTTTTTAGTTAAAATTAACTGTTTTTCATAGTGTTTTTTGTAACACTTAAATATGTTGATGTCTCGTGGGTTTTTGGTAGAATCACATACAGTTTTTAAACTCATCAGTGTGTTCCTTTGTGATCTCAGATCGTTGTTGAACCAAGGCACCAGCTGTCTGTTTTTATTAAATTTGTTCTTTTTTAGTGGAAATATTTTCTCTATTAGCCCATGAAAACATGAGATCATAAAGGAAGCTACAAAGTCAACATCAGAATTTAATTTCATATCACTCCAATTTATCTGAGATAATTCCTCATTGAATAATTTGAATCCAGAATTTGTAATATTCCTACTGTAAGTGTGATTCACTGAATTATTGGGTATTACATCAATCATTATATATTGACCAGCATGATCTGAGAGGCAGGGTTCCAAGACCCCAGATTTGTAAAGGCTTGAGCTCAAATTTGTAAGAAAATTGTCTAAACAACTCGATTTTTGAATGGAAATTCTAGTATATTCTTCAATTGTAAGTGCTAATCCATACGAATTTACAAGACATAATAACTCATTTGTAGGTAAAGAGTTAATTTTGAAATCGATATTAAAATCGCCTAGTAATATGATTTTGCTGTCACGATGAACAAATCTGTCTAACAACAACTCTAAATTTTTCATAAAAATATCAACAATTGAACCACTGGGTCTATACAGGGTTATGATAAATAATTTTGAATCTACTAATTCGATACCACAAAATTCAGCATGTAGCTCTTCGCAATATGCAGTAACATCTAAGGATTTCGCTTTTATTGATTGTTTTAGATAAATTGCGACACCACCATGCGCTCGTTGTTTTCTACAAAATTGACTAGCTAATATGTAGCCAGGAATATTGATAGTTTTCAGATTATTTTCCGATTGCCAGTGTTCAGAGACACAAAGGATATCGAAATCGTAATCGACTAGAAATGAATCAATTTTCAGTAATTTATTTGATAGGCATTGTGTATTTATGTGAAATATACTCAAGTCTCTTGGGTGCACATTAATAAGATTGGATTTTTTTATGTAGGAACTTGGTGGAGTTTGTGTGTGCCTAAAAAAGAATTTGGTTGATTGTCGTTTCTAATGATGTCATCTTTTTTAAAATTGAATCTCCTATATCCAACCCCTTTTGGCCAGAAAGACGGGGTGTAGAAATTTTCTTTGAATTTGTAATCGGCAGCTACCATGAAAGATTTCAGATTATTTTCGTTTTTGAGATATTTCACCAGGAAGGGTTCTTTCTTGTCATCTGTTTTTACCTTCAGGAATGATTTGATATCTTCTTCGGTAACTTCTTCGTCTACTCTATAAATATACATCCAAACTCTGGGTTTAGCCCCTTTGAATTTGCCATCATCTTCCGACTGACCAAGCTTGCGCTTGAAAGATGTTTTCCGTTGGACCGTTTGCCAGTTTGAATTGTCATTTCCGTTAAGACTTGATACTAGCTGGTAGGAAGTTGCACCTGCACCGTTTCGAAAATCACTTCCTAAATTGATGATTTCGTTACATTTCTGCACTGTTTGCACTGTCAGAATTTCACTTGCCATTTGTTTCGGGTCTAAAAGCGGACCACCTTGTATATCGTGACTGTTTAGACATTCCAAGGCAGGTAGTTTGACGAATTCGTTTTTTGGGGAGGGCTTGCTCACACTGTTTTTTGTTGGCTTGGTTGTATTCTTAGTTTTTTGTTCAGTCTCTTTTTTTGAACACACTGTTTTTTCAGTGGATTCAAATGTTTTTGCTGGTCCTGTCCCTTGTTTGTTTGGAATAGATTTGGTATTATTTTCGTAGTTTTGTAACTTTTCTTCTAGAAAACTTATTTTCTCGTTTAATAATGTTATTAGAGTTTCCTTGTCCTCAATAATGGTGCACTTGTCGGCTATGATTTGCTTCAGCAGAGAATAATCTTCAGTCACGAACAAATCATCTGTCATATTCGCGTCAGGAAGATATTTCTCTTTGATGGTCACCTCACAGCAAGTTTTGGATCTTATTGCACACGCTTTGTGATACACTGAGTCACATTTTAAACACGTTAGACCACTTATCGTATTTTTCTTGCAGTATTTGCATAAACTCTTTGGCTTATCAACACAGACACTCTCAGTTCCAGCCATCTTGAAAACTAGTAGTAGTAGTATTCATTTAACTATTTTTCATACATTTCTGTATAATTATAGCAAGTCAGAAAGAAAACGTATGTATAAAAACACATTAAAATATGTTGAACAATCTGAATATGAAATATACATATTATTATTGTCGTAATACTTTCAGATGTATCAAAATGCTTACCGTTTATGCCATTTACATATATGTTTGTGTACTTTTTGTGTACGATAATGAAGCAAATTTTGAAGAAGACAGATTCAGACATGAGTATTCTACCAGGCAGAAATCCAATTCTATTGTTCCCAAGCATAGACTGACAAACACATTATGCATCTATTAAATTATATAACAATTCACCGTTAACCATTAAAGAAGCTCGCTCAAGACAAATTTTTAAAAAACAAGTTTTTGATCTGTTGTGTGACATCGAGCAATATTCATTACAAGAATTCATGGAGGAATAATTTTACTACAGCTGAATAAAATTTTCAATCAATCTTACACCTATGACTGTGATATTTTATATATTTATAATTTCTTTTTCAATACATGTTGTAATTACTCTTATTAGGAAGTATTTCTAGTTATAAGTGACATTTGTATTTTTTATATTGTATATTATGTCCGACTCGACTTTTTCAACCGTTCAAAATTGAAAGCTTCAAATCTATCTATCTATCTATCTATCTATACATCTATCTATATTAATACAAGCGCGCTGCGCCCGTTATGAATCTGCTGCTCTACATCCACTACTGAGCCGCTTTCATACACTTGTAAGTATTTCTCACCTATTTCGCAGCATTTTAAATGAGAATAGTCATTTTGTAGTACTATACTTCAACTCTCAAAAACTTTGAGAACTATTGAAATCGGACAAACTGTGACGCAACCAGGTCTGCTCCAATAAAGAGCATTAAAAAAATCAAATTGCATTCATGCCAAAACTGATAATCCAAGAGTCCCCGAGTTTTTCAAACATAAAGTACATATCAATCACTATAATGTCTTGGAGAGCCTGCTTCAGAACTTGAAAAATGGTGGTGTTATGCATTTTAAAAAAACGCAGAACTTTTTCGATTTTTACGGTCTTTCTTTGCATTTTGATTCTCTACAATTCTTCCATCGATAGTATCGAGATGGATTCATTAGTTTTCAAAAACGATAAAAAAATATGTTTTTAAATATTTATAACAAATCAAGCAATGTGTTGGGAAATATTTATTATTGATTGATTTTACTCATCCTGTATAAGAAAAAGGAGTTGTCAAATAAAAGTTATAGAATTAAAAACTCGTCAAAGTCTCTTCATATATAAAAAGTACTTTCCATCGAAATAATCAACATTTGTGGCGACCGTGACAAGACATATCGACGATGGAAAATTGTAAGAGAGAAAGAGAGCAGCTACGAAGACTTTCCATGAAAAGCAGTAAAGATTTGGATATAGCACTTACAGCAGAGACAGTAAGCAACGAACAAGTACTAGCACGCTCAAGACAATTGGAAGACAAGAGTGAAAGGATATTCACACTGGATGAACTTATCAGAGAGAATTTGTTTTCATCTAGTCCAAGTGAAGAAGAGCTCACACAGGAATTTGACCAAATTGAATTCTACAGAGAAGAAATTATAAATTACAGGTCAAAATGCGAAGTTGTTATGAAAGAGAAGTCGGTGCATGATGATCAGAGGAGTTCTACATATCATACGGATGGAGGCAACAGAAGAAAATTTCAACTTCCTCGACTGGAATTGAAGAAATTCGACGGTAATGTGAAAAACTGGATTGGCTTTTGGGGCCAGTTCAAGAAGATACATGAAGACAATAAAATAGATACAGAAGACAAGTTCCAGTATTTATTGTAAGCAACTGAACCAGGTACTGTGGCCAGAGATTTAGTCGAGAGCTTTCCTCCTTCTGGATCAAACTACGATAAAGCAATTGATCAGTTGAAAGCGCGTTTTGCCAGGGATGAATTTCTGATAGAGGTTTATGTCAGGGAGTTATTAGATATCGTCCTCAAGCAAGCAACGAAAACCAAAACAGGTATGACTTTGGCCAGTTTATATGATAAGTTAGAAACTCAATTGAGAGCACTAGAAACTCTTGGGGTAACTAGTGATAAATATGCTGCAATGCTCTTTCCTTTAGTAGAGTCAGCATTACCAGAGGAACTTTTGAAAGTTTGGGAGAGGTTCCGTAGCATAAATCCCGTTAATCTCCATGGAAAATTTGAAGAGGGTGGAGAAAATGAAGGTAATTTCAATAAAACTAATATTCTGTCAATGTTACTAGATTTTTTGAGAAGAGAAGTAGAGTCAGAAGAAAGGATGAATCTTGCTCAAACCAGTTTTGGCATAGGAAAGGAGCCTACAAAGAAAACTACCGATCGAAAGAAAGAGCAAGAGCAAGGTGGATTAGAATTATACCGTGTGTAACAGGATCATGGTACACCCCCCGTATCTCCTTTAGTTTTGAAGGTAATTGATTGAAATTTGGGATATTTCATAAACATAATAAGCGGCACTTTTTGATCTACAAATGAATTTTTTTTCATTTCCGGTTTCGCCGGATGTGATACCAACTTTCGATTTTTAAATAAAACATCCTGAATATTATTACATTTCTGAAATCTGCATAATTTTCTGAATCCAATGGTACCACATAAGTGACATTTCAAGTGTCAATATTTTTGATTATTCAATTTTTAGTTTTCCATTTAAGGGTGCCATGATGGTTCCGATTTATTCCAATTCACCCGTCTAATGCTAGGAAAATCGAAATCCCGTCAAAAATACTGAATTGCGTTTTTTATGAGCAAATAAAGTTCATTGTAATCGATTTTGGGGTAAAACTCAATTTTTTCAAATGGAACCATATTGGTACCGTGGTACCATTTATTAGTACATTAATAAGAAATTTATCCATACCTGCTAATAAAATGTGCGATAAATACAATCAAAATTACAGCTAAGGTGGCTTTGAAATACAAAAAATTAACACAAAACATTACAACAATTGTTCGAAATGCTGTCCATTAACGTCAATGCACTTCTGAACTCGATAGCTTCGAATGCCTGTTGAAGGTAATCAGTTACTGAGGAGGCTTTGAAAACAATGAAATTATTAATTCAGATTGTCAAATAAATAGGTATTGGTTTATCGGTGTTTTTATTGTGTATTGGAAAAGTCTTTACATTTGTTGTTATTTTTATTCAAAATGCCCCACATTTATACAAGGGATGAAAAAGTGGACATGTTAATTATTTATGGGAAATGTAGAAAAAATGCTGTTGCGGCTAGAAACCTTTATGCCAACCGATATCCTGATAGACAATGTCCAGCGAGAAATTATTTTAATCGTCTTGAAAATCAATTCTGAAGAGATCCCGAAAAAAACATTGACGAAGGAACAAAACGGAAATTAATGTTTCAGCTCGAATAAGACTGTTTCCTTAAGGCAAATTGGGTTTGTATTGGAAATTAGTCACCAAACGGTAAGCCGAATCTTGCACAAACATAATTATAAATCTTTCAAATATCAATTGCACCAGCACCTGTACGAAAATGATTATGAACGTTGGATGGAATATTGCAATAGGATCTTGCAGAATAATGTGCAGCCAAACAATGCTTTTTTGGGAAGGATTTTATTTTCGGACGAGACTAGGTTTACAAATATTGGATTATTTAACCGACAAAATACAAGGTATTGGTCACAAGAAAATCAAAATTTATTGAGGGAGGGTAACTTTCAAGTGCGGTTCGGTTTCAATGTTTGGCTTGGAATACTCGGTCGTAGAATCATTGGTCCAATAATATTTGAAGGACGCTTGACTGGAGATAGATACTTAGGATTTCTGCAAAATGAAATTGAGGACAGGTTAACTGAATCACCTGTCCATCTACGACAGGGATTGTATTTCCAACAAGATGGAGCTCCTCCCCATAGTTCAAGAATAGTAACTGATTACCTTCAACAGGCATTCCGAAAAACGTAATTTTGACAAATGGTCCTGTGCGATGGCCTCCAAGGTCACCTGATTTGACACCTCTTGATTTCTTTGTTTGGGGCCATTTAAAAAACATTGTCTATGCAACCGTTGTTACAACCCGCGAAGACCTGGAGTTGCGAGTAAGACGCGCAATTAATAGTATAACGGCCCAGCAATTAGCGAACGTTCTTCAAGAAACAGCTATGCGAGTTCAGAGGTGCATTGACGTTAATGGACAGCATTTCGAACAATCGTTGTAATGTTTTGTGTTCATTTTTTGTATTTCAAAGCCACCTTAGTAACTTCTTAGCATTAAATTAGAACAAAGTAATTGTATTATCCTATTTTCTTTTAGCTGTAATTTTGATTGTATTTATCGCACGTTTTATTAGCAGATATGAATACATTCCTTATTAATAGTACTAATAAATGGTACCACGGTACCAATATGGTTCCATTTGAAAAAATTTAGTTTTACCCCAAAATCGATTACGATTAACTTTATTTGCTCATAAAAAACGCAATTTAGTATTTTTGGCCGGATTTCGATTTTTCTAGCATCAGATGGGTGAATTGGAATAAATCGGAACCATCATGGCACACTTAAATGGAAAACTAAAAATGGAATTATCAAAAATATTGACGTTTGAAATGTCACTTATGTGGTATCATTGGATTCAAAAAATTATGCAGATTTCAGAAATGTAATAATATACAGGGTGTTCTATTCAAAAATCGAAAGTTGGTATCACTTCCGGCGAAACCAAAAGTGAAAAAAAAATCATTTGTGGGTCAAAAAGTGGCGCTCATTATGTATATAGGATATCCCGAATTTCAATCAATTACCTTCAAAACTAAAGGAGATACGGGGGGTGTACCATGATCCTGTTACACACGGTATATAGCCCTTCTCCCCCTTTTGCACTTTGAACTCTAAAAAACTTGAAACAAAATTGCAAAATATTGAACTCTAATAAATATTTCCCAACACAATGACAGTTGGGAGTAGGAAACATAAAAGGATATAACTACAGACCATCTTCCCTATGATGGCATAGTTGGTTTCCTGGTAGTATTTTTGTCTAATGGTTGTGTATACCCTTACTCGTTCAACTCCGTGAGAAGCTCGTTGACTACCAAATCCAAAAATAATTCCCTGGAAATTTCATTGGTTATAGGAGATTCTGGCACAAAATAGTCTCAGAATGTTTGGAGATAGAAGCAACTCTACCTACACCTACGCTTACAAAAATGCGATTGAATCTCCAGCAATTAGGATATGATGCTATATGACCAAAACACCAATAATTTCCTCCTTGGTTCTCTGAAGTAATTCCGAAAGATATAGATAAGTTTCTTTTGACAATAATATGGATTTGCAATGGCAATAGATGAAGAGATGATACCTACCAATAAAAATGTTCCAAAAATATTTCTTTTTTTTTGTCAGTAAAATATCAATGTTATATTTTATCATAGATAATGAACTAGTGGCCCGAACTCAACTCTTTTAGTTAAATCTCATTGAGAGGAAAGCAAGACAAGATGGCCGCAAGTACAAGTTCGTTGCCATCTCACTCCAAAGAAAATAATGAATCCATGTGTAAATATTGTAAAAATAAATCGTAAACAAAGTGAAGTGCATCAAATGTGAACAAGTGTTTCATCCTGCTTGTCCAGACAAGCCACTGAGGCAAACAAAGGAGACTGCAAACATGTGGCAGAAAAACAACGCAATCAAAGTCAAAGTGATCCAGTACTTACAGAAGAAATGTTTCTCAAAGGAGAAAATAAACTGTTGAGATGCATAATCCAGGACAAGGACACAATTATAAATGATAAATAATAATAATAATTTATTCACACAAGAAAAAAATTATTACGGAGTATAATTTAACAAATGCAGCATTATTGTGAATATACAAAAATATACCACGGAAGCAGTAGGTACTGCTTGTGTGTGGGCGTATATACCATGAGTATATGCAAACAAATTATTCAAAAACACTATACTAAATTTACTAAAAATTAAAATCAAGTATACAATTATTGTGAGAGCAAGCTAAGTATAATTATTAATACAGACAGATAAAGAGATGGTAATCTCGCTAATGAATGATAAATCGCATTCCTTGAAAATAAATTGACAATTATAACAACAATCATCTAGATCAACAAAAAACACCAAACAAAAAGAGGTCCCACCGAAAAAAGACACAGCTGAACAAACGGAGCAAAAACAGAAGCTTATCAATGAATCAGAGGTATAGTATTTCTAATCCCAATTGGACCGACATAAAAAGTTTCAGGAAGGAATTCTCTTTGCAGTCGCCGCCTTGACATAGGCGTCGGTATATTTTTCAGTGATATTTTTTCAGTTACTTATTCTCAAAATCATACCAATTGATCACCCCATGTAAAAATAGACACATGTTATCTCAACTGAATTTGATTATTTGTTTCGAAAGGTCTCCAGAAAGCCATATTGATAAAATTATTTTCATTGGATAATTCCTAACCTCGCCAACACACGGCACTGATTAAGAAAGATTGTGAACTGCGTAAATCATGCAGCTTCAGATAACAGATGTCCAGTCCAGCTAGCCGAGCTTCTATTCCTCAAATATATTTAGCGCCTTTACTAATAACCTGGGCAAATATGGACACGCGCCAGAAGTTTTTCATGATTGTACCAGGAAAGCTTTGAAAGTAAAACACTGGTAGTATATAAATTTCCCATTTGCCGGGCAGTGCATATGAACACTCCTCGTAGTGCTCTTATTTTTATTGCCGTTCCAATTGGGATTAGAATAACTATACCTACCTAAAAACAACTCCAATGCTGGAAATACTCTAGTACAGGGTGATACTACTTTCAAAGTGGACCAGATTGCTCCAAAAATACTGAAAATTCAAACTGAACAAAAAATGAATGAAATCATAATGCTGGCAGAAAATGGTGAGGAAAATCAGCAGGATTTCCAATTAGTTTCAAGAAGGAATAACATAGTAAGAGGTGACGGAAATAAAGATTTTCACGGAAAAAAGAAGGTAAAGACAAACGAGTATGGCGTCGATTTTACAGGGCCAGACTCAATGTATGCAAAAAAAATACAAAACAGACAATGTAATGCATGAAAAAACCAAGAAAGATACGACCAAACTTACGGAAAGATGACAATCGTCAAAACTAGGGCAACACTTCCTGGATGATCAACAGAAAGTGGAAGGAACACATACCCACCAACCGAAGTCTTTTTCATAAAGTCAACTGAAAACATCCCATCTACCCATCATATCTGCGTACACTCAGAAGCATCAAAAGACACCTCTTCAAAAGTAAACCTGGAACAAGGCGACAACCCCAGACCACGGGACTCAAACCTGAGTATTTTTCCATCTCAATGTGCAGTGTCTCGGCAACAAATTAGATGACTTGTCTATATTCCTAGCAGAAAATCCGTACCAAGTGCGTGTTTTAGTGAAACATGGTTGACGAGTGAACAACTCCAGTCCGGTGGTATAAGGAATTACATATTGGTAAATTCTTTCTGCAGGCAGAAATTTAAACATGGAGGAGTAGCAATTTTTGTGAAAGGAAATCAATATGCTCAGGAACTCAAAGTAAGTCATTTCTGTACTGAAATAGATGCAGAATTCACGGCTTTACTTATTCATAGTATGTTTTTTTTATCACAGTTCTTTATTATGAGCATTTATACATTTGTACATTATCATTTTACAGATACAAATTATTTGCTTTATCTTACATAATGGTCCTTACTTTAGTTATAATGATAAAATTTATTTTTAACATCACTTTTCTAAAGTGTAGGATTTTATTGCTAAATTTACCTGATTGTATCCTAAAGTATCTATCATATTGAATCATTCTTTGATATTCATCTAAGTTTCCTTTTTTTCCACGTTAAAAAATATTAGGAATTCGCCGAACTATAACCAAACGTTTAATTTGTCTCCTTTTTTCAAATCAGTCATTATCAAATCATACACATCCATTTGATCGATATGTATTTCGAAAATCCTCACCAGTAAATTTTCTACCCAGCCCCAGATATATTTGCATGCCCACATTCCTTGAGCCTATGGCTCAAATTATCAGTAGTGCCGCATTTTTCACAATTTTTTTTAGTAGAAATTTTATGTTTGTGTAGCTTTGCTTGTACGGGGTAAATATCATTTAGGGCTTTGAATGCTGCAGCTCTCCAATCGGTACTTATGTTTTTGTTTAAACAGTTTTTCCAAATTTTGGGCCAATTTTTGTTCGTGATTTTTCCTTCTATGCGACCGGTGATAATCTCATCCCCCATGATATCTCCGTAAAGACTTCGCGAGGATATTTGTGTATTTTCATTGATGTCAAGCTTCATTATTATATTGTGAACATTTTTGAACGATTTGTGCATATCATCCTGCGAGTTCGTTAGGAAAATATCATTTAATATCGATCTATATTTTATATTGGTTTCCTCGGGAGTCCATGATTTGAACTGAGTTTCGATTAGGAGAGCTGCAGCTTTGTTTCCTATGTTGATCAATTCAATACTTCCTCTACTATGACAGTTATATAACTGTTTTCGCGCGATTTTATATAGGTGCCCCTGCCAGATGAACTTTCCTGTTATGAGCACAAGCTGCTGACTATGTTTGGTTCCCAAGGGTAGGATTTGCGCGGTGTACCATACCTTGGATAAGATGAAAGTATTCAAGTACCATTCCTCTTTTATAATATTCATGTACCTTAGGTCATCTGTATACATTTTTCATTGTACTTTTTGTATAATTCTTTTCCAGTTTATTTCTAACATATCATCGTAACTTGGGGTTAGTGTTATTCCAAGGACATTTATTTCATTAACCATGTCATAGGTGAGCTGCTGTGGTAAAACAGTTATCCAGTTACCTAGTGGTAAAATTTTCGTTTTTTGAGGGTTTACTCTAGCGTTCGAGCCTTTTCCATAAATCTCGATATTTTTCTCGATAATATTGAGTTCATCTGTGTGCTGAATAAAAATGGTGACGTCATCGGCATATGCATTTACTTTGAACGTTTGATTTTTCAGTTTTATTCCTCGTATGGTAAAATCACAGAGTCTGATGAATGGTTCTAGGGTAAGGCTGAACAAAATCATTGAGAGAGGGCATTCCCTGCCGAACCGAGTTCTTGATTGATAGATTTCGATAGATAACCGTTTATTATTACCTGAGATGTTGCATCTTCTCATATATTTTTTAGCGAATTTGTAAGGCTATCTGGTATCCCGAACTTTCTCAAGATTTGCCACATATAGTTGTGCGATACTCGATCGAATGCTTCTTTGAAGTCAATGCTGAGTACGGCCGCTGGAGTATTTGTTTTTTCGGTATTCAGAATAATATCGCGGTTTATCATGGGATTGTTGAAAGTAGATCTACTGTCCCACATGTTTGTTCGCTTCCTATCATGTCATTCATAATAGATTCAAATCGGTTTACAAAATTTTGGTAAGCAGTTTGTAGTCAGTATTCAGTAATGTTATAGGTCTAAATTTATCAATTTTATTGGGATTCTTTGTTTTTGCTATCAAAATTATTACACCCTGACTAAAACCCTTTGGCGGTTTTTTGTCTTTGAACATAAATGTGTTATAGATTTTCAATAGATCATCTGATATCATATCGAACATTTTATGATAAAATTCATAAGTAATTCCATCCGGACCAAGGCATTTCTTTTTTGTTGATGTTGTGATGGCTATTTTCAATTCTTCTTTAGAGATCGCCATCTGCAATTTTTTTAACTTCTCTGGTTTAACTTTTTTATCAATATGAGCCATCAAACACCGAGCTTCCCGATCTTCAGTTATCTAGGGAGACATTTTTTTGTGAATGTTACATGCGCGAATTCTAACATGTTGCTTGTAGCATTGACTTTCTCATTTTTCTCGTTATATAGAAAATCGATATGTTGTTGATTAAATCCTTTTTTTATCTTCATGATATCGTTCAGCATCAACCTATCACCATCGCTAATCTGTATTTTATCATTAATAGTAACAACCTATAGATCGAACCGGGGAAGTTTTGATATATTTCTGAATTCTTTAGACAATTATTGTTGTGCTAGGAGATTTCAACGTAAACTTCCTCAAAGACAGTAAAGAAAAAAACAGTCTCAATAATACCCTCCTCTCTTATAATTTTGAAATTCTGCTCTGTGAACCAACACGGGTTATCCAACATTCCTCCACATGTAGTGACAACATATGCATTAATTTCAATAATGTTAGAAAATTTGTGATTGTAACAGAAGATATTCCTGACCACTATGGTCAGTTTATCGAACTCAAAATAAAAAATTGTCTGAACCAGGATAAGAATATAACCAAACAAATTAGACATATAAGTGGAAGGGCAGAGCCGAATTTGAGCAATGGATGAACAGAATAGACTGGACTAACTACTACCAAACTGACGATCCAAACACTCTCTCGGAATTCTTGTGTGAAAATATCACATATGCCATAGAACTTGCCTTCCCGCTAAAAAACATTGAAAAGATACTGGAAAACCCAAGTGGTACACAGAGGATCTTAAAATAATGAGAGAGGACGTAAAACAAAAAAACCATCAATACACGAAGACAGGAAATTATGAAACGAAATGGAGCCTATCATACAATAAAAAAAATACAGAGAAAATGCGAAGAAAGCGAAAAAGGGTATGTACGACAATGTTATTACAAACAGTAGCAATACTTCAAAAACAGCCTGGAAAATTGTAACGAAACACAAGGGAAGTCAGGAAACAGTATCAACCACAATACCTACCTTACTGCAAACGATTTCAATGAATTCAGTTCCACAATGATTGACAATATTATCAAACACAGGGGTATCTGGGGATGAACTTGTGAAAATCAGCGCCAAAGAATCAGTATTCCTGAGCCCAACAAATGAAAAAGAAATAACAAGTGTGATAAAAGCTCAGAAGAATAGCTCAAGTACGGATGCGTACAACATAAGTTCAAAAATAATCAAATTTATTCCGGAAATCTTGAGCAGACCACTTACACACTAAGTTAATACCTGCATGGAGAAGGGAGAGTTTCCAGCACACCTCAAACTATTTAGAGCAACCCCAATTCTGAAGAAGATGATATAAATGACTGCGATAATTATAGATTCATAACATTACCCCAATAATATAAAAAATAATTGAAGTGATTTCAGGGACAGGATAACAAGCTTCTTAGAAAACGGGAAATACCTTAATGACCAGCAATATGGTTTTCGATCGCTTAGATCAACCTCTTAAGCTGTAACTGAAATGGTTCACCAAATAGCAAGAAATAAATACACACAGGTGCCATCCTGTGTGACCTATCGAAGGCCTTCGACAGTGTCTCACACAGAAATCTATTGACAAAGCTCTATAAACATGGAATACGTGGACCAGCTCTTCGTCTCATCGAAATATTTTTGACAGATAGACAACAATAACTTAGTCTCTGATACAACACAAATTAAACATGGTGTACCACAGGGTTCAGTACTGGGGCCACTGTTGTTCATAATTAATCCTCCTTTAATTAGTGACATAAACTTAGAAGAAATAGATAGAATGTCAGGTGAGACACTGTCACGAGCTGAAACCTATTTCAACGCAAACATATTATCCTTAATAAAAATAAAACCAAAGAAATATCTTTCACAAAAAACAGAGACTCGTCAGTGAGATACTAGGTTTTCAGATAGATCCGGACCTAAACTGGAAAGAACATATTCAGGAAATGCAGAAAAAATTATCAAAAAGCTAATTTTTATTAAGAAATCTCAGAGAGATGGTATCAGGAGAGGTACTGAAGACGGTGTACTACGGTATGGTTCACTGTCACTTGATTTATAGCACAAGCTCAACATGCCAACAACTACTGATAAGCCAAAAAAATAGTTAGAACTATGGCTAAGGCGGGTCCGAGGGAACGTGCAAAACCCTTATTTATTGAAAAGGGAATAAGCCAAAAAATATAGTTTTACGTGTTGTTGATATATATATATATATATATATTTTATATATATATATATATCTTTAGAAGCGATCCTATGTATACACAAAAACAAAAATAATAATATTACAGGTCTTGAAACCACCAGTACAATACTCGATACAAAGATCTATATAGACTGCCTCGAGTGAACTTCACCAAAACAATGAATGCAGACAGAATATTTGCCAATCAAATTGTATAACCGTATTCCAGTGGACTGGAAAGACCCACTCTACTAAAAAATTCAAACACTATTTTAAAATCGCTGCTCTGTACACCCACTCTATAATATCGAAGATGGTTTTAATATGCCTGTTCTATCAGCTTACCTCATAGTTTAGTTTTAGTTAAAATATACATGCTCCTTTTTACTTTTTATATATACCATATGGATATGATGTGGTAGCCTACATAAAATCTTTTTGGGGCTAGTATTATTATTTTAGCTAATTTTACTTACCTACACAATCATGTGTGAACTTGTCTCATAAAATTATTGTAAACTTTGAAGATCAATAAAAATCTTATCTTATCTTATCTAATACTTTGGGCATTTAGATTTCACTTACCCATAGAAATAATAGACATATCGGCATGTGCAGAATCTGGATTCTTCTTATAGTCAGGGTGGGTATCTACATGTCTAGCTTTTCTTGTAACTGCTCCATTTGAGGACCAATGTTCTAAATCATTTGTGCCCATTACAAGTAGAATATCCTCTGTCTTCACCACTTGAATTTTGTAGTATTGCACACAACGACCAGCTGCAAAAAATCATGATTGTATCACTGTACTCGATATCTGGATACCCAAATACTTCTGAGGCAAAGTTATTCATCCACAAATAATTCATCTCATTAATTAGATTCCAACAAAAAAGGTATTGTTGTTTTATTGCTATGTTGCAATGGGGTGACTGGAGAATTTCCAGACATTTATTATATACAGGCAAATTTGGAATTTGCATATCATTTCGCAAGACACGCCGTGTTGAAGCTCAGTGAAAAATGCCGACCCACGTTATTGTACATTTGAAAAATATAAACCCTCATTATGTTTAGAATGATTGATTCAAACTTTTCATTACAGGATTAAAATATCAATGATTTGTTTGAATTATTGAAATTTCCAGGGTTGTTATCTGATTTTCTTCATTTCCTTCTCACACAAGTCGAGTTACCTGTTGAGTGTTTCTAAACGAGTACTCGAGGATCATTAACAATTTCAATCCTTTGCAAATCTCAACCGAACAACTAATACTTCAGGTTAATCGTTCTTCTCCAGTAGTTTTTAATAAGGATTCATATTTTTCTATACAGGAAAAAATGTGTGTGTTAAATGCACTTTTAAAGATTATATATTCGAATTTAGTTCGTTTTCAAGAAAGCCAGAAATGCACCAGAAATATTCTATACATTCTGAAATTCTCTTTTTAGGCAATTTCAGCCAGTATGAATATTCTTTCATATTTGTTTTCTAGATTCAATATTGAAATTAATTCTGCTTATATTTACGAAGTGGAAGTTTAGTCAAAAATAAAATCACTTTATTTCTTTTAAGACAACATACATTGTATAAGGCAGAGTCACTCGGTTATGGATGCCACCGCATGATATACGGTGGGTATTTATTTAAAATGAAATGTGGAAATAAAACAAAAAAATAATAACATGGCACATTGAGTATGATATGATGTTCTGAGATGTGGATACATAATAAATGTACATATACACAGGGAACAGAACTTGCAATTATGATATGATGAGTACATGATAGACACAGATTTAAAAAAATATCGAGCTAAAAGTATTCATCTGGAAGTTGGTGTTGATGAAAAACCGGCCCCTGTTTTTAAACACATAGACACACATACTTCAAATATGTAGACCTGTATGGGTCAGAAGATTCCTCGACATGAATAGTCTTTTTTCACACCAGCAGCAATGCACCTTTTTTTTGAGGAACGAAGACGTTATTTGACAGTGATGAGTCTTTCCATAGGTAGATACTAAGATGCCTAAAAACCCTGGTGTATTCACTGATTCGATTTTGTTTAGAATTTTTGGGGGACAACAAATGAATGTTGTTAAATTTTGCTCAGTACTTCATTAGTAGATGGCGCGGTAATGGAATGTTTGTGTCACGCTAAATCTCAAACTTCAAACCTATGAAATTTTCTTTTTCTGTCAACATTATTTTTATGCAGAAAATTGTGAATTGATCGTTTACAAAGATTATAGTTCTACGAACAAGATCCCACTCAGGACAGTTGGCGCGAAAATGTGATGAAATCCTTGAAATTTACTACAATGTTTACATCTGTCTGTAAAAAATCGGATTTTTCTTGAAGTCTACCTGGCGATTTTTCCAAAGTGATTTCTTCTCAAATGGTCTTTTTGGGGTCATTGATACTTCCACGAAGGAAGGAGAAAAGGTAGGATAGAGGACTGATGTCTCTAGACGATGAATTAACTCTCTACCGGACTATTACCTCTCTAACAATCTTCTGACCTGAACAAAATCAGAGAGTTCATTGTAGATATCATAAAATCTATTGATGAAGTTGAGAAATCGATGATTCGTGGTCAGCGACAGTCTAAGCTGTTTCCAGCTATCTTAGAATGACTTCGCCGGAAAAGGTGAGCCCTACTAACAAAGGTGAGGAGAGAAAACAATAATCAAAATCGGCTTCTTTTTGATTTTTCAGTAAGTAACATCCCGCCTGAGATAATCGGAGAAGGAGGGATATCTAAACAAGCAGTTGTTCGGAAGAACAAGGCCCTCTCCCAAGATCTATAGGGCTAATGACTTTTATTAGGATAATTATCACTTATTTAATAAACACATGAATTTCACAAGTGAGCGTGGACTTTTCATTCTATGAATATATCCTAATTTTGGTTAGTTAGCATAAAAACCATGAGATTGGATTTGTTACTCAATGATGAGTTCTATGTCAAAAATGTAAATCAAGTTTTTCTGATCATTAGCTGTTTCCAGAATTAAGGAGAAAGAATTGGATACCCTCAAAATAGAATAACAAGGGCCACACAAGACAACAACAAAAAGGAATCTTTTTACCTGATAATACTGTGAATTGAACAGGAGGATTATCCAACACTTCATATAATCTTACGGGAAATTCTGGTATTCCTTTTATTCATCAATCTATTCAAATTTATTTTGAAAAAGAAGTATTCGAAAAAGTTTTTGTGGAGTAGAATTCATGCATTCATTCATGTCATTTGCAGAAAATTATACAAAACATGTAAGTTCTTTCCTGAGACACTTCTGAATATCTTGAACAGAGAAAATAATATAAAATTCAACTTCTCAAGCAAAGCGGGATTGTCCAAATTAATTGTTGATACGGCTCCGTCGAGTTGAGTTTTGCCGGCTTGGTGTTACCTACGTATTTTGCCCCATGAACACGAATTCGAAGTCAAAACGCGTCGTTCTTAATTACTTTCGGAGGTTCAAAGATCAAGAAATGCCCCTTTTTCACCTTTTTTAGCAATAAGAAACGTTCAAGACACATTTTAATTTATTAAATTTGTTAGGCCTTTTCCACTATCCACATACATTTTTGAACAAGCACGACTTTGAATTTGTGTTCATGGGACAGAAATACATAAGTACCAACTCGGTGAAGCCCTATCGATAGAAAATTAACCATACAAAATTGGTACGCACTACAATTGTTCATAATTAGAATTATTTCGAACTGTTTTCGAAAATTCCATATAACACTGACATAAGCACATGGAATGTTTGTTCTAAAACATGCTACATCGATCGATCAACCTCAAAATATTTCACAACAAATTGACATAACCTTAAAGGCGACAAAAGCACAATCACAGAACGGATCAGAGACGCAAATCACAAAAACACCCTGTGTGGTCTGTAATTGCAGATCACTGAATTATGACAAGAAACGACGTCGGCGCCATCTGAAATTCTAGATAACTCCCTTTATCAAGTGGGCTGGTGTCCCCCAGTTTGTCCCAATATTTTACAGGTATGAGTGAATACCTACACCATGGTTTTTAGACATCTTAGTAGATACCATACCTCAGTCGACGTTTCACTTGTGCGTAGTTTAAATTTATTTATCAATTGTTGTGTCAAAATGACTTTAAGATTATGAACATACAGTGTGTCTCACTTCTCATGGAAACATCCCCGTATCTTCCGTTATTATTGAATCAGTAGATATACGGGGTGAGTCTGAATTTTATCATGGAGTTGACCTCAGTGACATACACTGCGCGTCAGGAGCGATGGATTTACCATTTTTGCGAAAAATAATATTAGGTAAGATAGGCTCAAATTCTTACGGATTCGTGATCAGGACATCAACGTTAGTACCAATCTATATTTTTGCTGGAAAATTTTCAGTCTGAAAAATCTGAATTTGTCTCACTTCACAGGAAACGCCCCCGTATCTTCGAAATATTGTAGTAGAATTCTGTAATTTTCACGATCGTTAGATACACCGAGTTGTCTAAATCTCTTCTGAGGTTAATCTGAGTGACATACACTGCGCGCCAGGGGCGATGGATATATAGATTTTTGCGAAAAATAATAAAAGGGGGCAAGATAGGCTCAAAATTCTTACGGATTCGTGATCAGGACATCAATTTTAGTACTACCATTTTCAAAGAAATTTTCAGTTATGAAAAATCCGAATTTGTCTCACTTTCAATGGAAACGCCCCCGTATCTTCTGTAATTATTGGAGTACAATTCTGTTATTTCCGCAATCGTAGATATACCGAAAAATAAGTCTAAATCTCTTCTGGGGTCAATCTGAGTGACATACACTGCGCGCCAGGCGCGATGGATATATTGATTTTTGCTGAAAATAAGGTAGCAAATAGGCTCAAAGTTCTTACGTATTCGTGATCAGTAACTTTAGTACCAATCCATATTTTCGCTAGAGAATTTTCAGTTCTAAAAATCCGAATTTCAAATTCAAATTCTTTTTAATTTTCCTCAAAATGACAAAAAAATTTATAGGAATAAATTACAGTCGGGCAGATAAAAACTCATCGAGAGTATAAAAACAATAATCTTGTCCCACTTCTCATGGAAACACGTCCGTATCTTCCAAAATGAATGAAGTAGAATTCTGAAATTCCCACGATCATCAGGTATACCGAAGATGATGCTGAATATTTTCTGGGGTGTTGACGTTCTAAAGTTATAAACTCTGCTAAAAATCGTTCTATCCATCGCCCCTAGCGCGCAGTGTATGTTACTCAGATTAACCTCAGAAAAGATTAAGACTCATCCTCAGTATATTTCATGATCGTGAAAAGGAGAGAATTTTACTCCAATAATTACGGAAGTTACAGGGGTGTTTCCATGGTAGGTGAGACAAATTCGGATTATTCAGAACTGAAAATTTCCCACTGAAAATATGGATTGATACTAAAATTGATGTTGTGATCACGAATCTGTAAGAACTTTGAGCCTATCTGGCATCATTGAGGCATCTGAAGCAAATATTCTCTAAAATTGAACATCTGAAACACAAAGTGGATCAACTCGAAAGGGAAAATAAACAACTCAAAGAAAAAAAACGAACTACTAGAAAGAAGAGCAAAATTTAATAACATCGTGATATTTGGATGGAACATTAGTAATAACGAACTAACAATTGATACGGTGTGCATCAAATTGAAAGAGCTGTCAAAAACTGATATAAACAATTTTTATCGCCTGGGAAAAAACACAGACTGTTCAATAAAAGTCGAATTAATATCAATTATAAAAAAAGAGCAATTATAACAAGCTGTAGGAAGCTGAAAGGAACCCATATATCTATCTCCCATGATCTGACCCTTCAGCAACGAGACGAATACCAAATATTAAAAACCCATCTTGTGGTAGAACGCCAAAAAAATCGAAATTGTTTCATACGAGAAAACAAATTGATAGTCAATGAATTGGAATATTCAATAGAAGACCTAGTGAATAGTGAAACAATTTCTGAATCAAAATCGCTCAGTGCCCCCTCGACACCATCCCATCCACTTCTTATGCAGGGTGAATCATCGGAGTTAGGAAACCCCACACGGCATCAAGAAACATCTGTATAAACCCCAAATACGGAAGTACTTGTGACGCCAAACAAGCCCACTCGTCCACACCAACCAATCCCTAGAGAAAACAAGAAACCGCAAAAACAGAGAAAGAAATATTAGAAAACCATATAGTGATTGGCGATATGAATTTAGATCTATCAAATGAAAATGAAAGTATGTCGGATTATTTGGACTTGATGAGCGAACATAATTTTTTTATCCCTCATAAATAAAGTTACTCGAGTACAAAATACCTCATCTACCTGTATAGACCATATATTTAGTTCAGAAATACACTCTCTACGACTCATTAAATGCAAATTCAAAGATTATATTGAGTCAGTTGACAGACACACCCAACACACAATAATAAAATGCAAATAAACTCCACACCGAATTATATATTTTTTTTATTTTTATTTTTTTTCTCTTCTTAAAAATATATGTGCCCTACTCCATATCATATAATCTAGTTAAATATAATCAATACTAACATAACCACATTGCACTTGTACTACATCATTGAAATCCATGCACAACCTCACGGTTAAAATGGATTTCTTTGTTTATTTGCCACCAATACCTGTATATGAAATGACAATGTAAACAAAAATGTATATTGGAAGTGAATAAATATTATTATTATTATTATTATTTATCTTGCCCACTTATACTATTTTTAGCAAAAATCAATATATCCATCGCCCCTGGCGCGCAGTGTATGTCACTCAGATTGACCTCAGAATAGATTTAGACTCAACCTCGGTATATTCAATGATCGTGGAAATAACAGAATTCTACTCCAATAATTACGGAAGATACGGGGATGTTTCCATGGGAAGTGAGACAAATTCGGATTATTCAGATCTGAACATTTTTCAGCGAAAATATGGATTGGTACTAAAATTGATGTCCTGATCAGGAATCTGTAAGAATTTTGAGCCTATCTTGCCCCCTTATTAACTATTTTATTCGTTTGTTGTAACATATATTTCATTCCGCATGAATCATTAATATTATTATCGTATGTTTATGTAAATAATGCGCATTTTGGGGATTTACGAATTGTATTGAGTTTGGTTTTGTTATTTAGAACCTTTAGTTCACGTACAAGATGACTGTACAACTTTCAGTTGACTATCATTTAGGAGCTCTTAGCCATACACTAAGAGTATTTCTGCAGATTCAGAAGTTTTCAATTGGGTGAATCAACCCGAAGATAATAAATGATTTCGTTCTCTGGGGAGACTGATTAGTTCCAGACTTAGTATTTTTTGACGTAGATGGATGAGTCTACGGGTGTATTGAAACTTTCACATAGTATTTTATATATCCTTGAGAAATTTGGTATCCTTTGCGAAGCCTCCGGTAGGGATAAGGGTCTCAGCTTCGCGTATTTTGCGATGTTCTAGTATAACATTTGTTTTTGAGTTTATCTCCGACTGAGAGTCTCTCGCGGGTATAATTTCATAATCCTCCCAGTTTCCCAATACAAAGGTCCGAAATCCTCGGTAGCTACCTTATTATAGTGACTTTGAATAAAAAATAATAATATTCACCTGTGATAACGTGTTTTTGAGATATGAGGGTTCCAGAACATTTGTAGTCATAATTTCCATGGTTATCAAGTGCAAAAATGGCCGTTAGCCAAGGGTACTGGCCGACTTCAGCATTTGTACCACCTAAGATGAGGGGCACCACCAAATCATTCGAAATTCCACATTTGTAATCTTCATTTTTAATTGGAGCTTGGGTCACCGGTTGAAGGAACCTGTAGAATGAAATGAAAATATACAATAAAATTTTACAACTATAAAATGAACATTTTTATTGCTTGCAAGCCATTCTTATGGTGAAATTATATTTTTTGTTTTTACGAGTATCCTTGCACTACCTCAATTTGAGAATAATTTCCTAAGAAATCTATAATCTATCTATAAGTGTAATACAAAGGAACTGATTTCAAACTGCATTAACCAAACTCGTTTTCATAACTTTTTCTCTTCAAAAATATTTAATATTGAAATATATTTTTCTAATTGTTGACTTTTTCACAACCAAAGTGGGAAAATTTCATTAATACACATAATTCATCCCATTATCTCACGGGGTTTTGATTGTGGATTTTGATATATCATTAAATGACTTGATGGATAGAGTAGCATAGACTGGGTAATATTGTTACGGAACTGGAAGTTCGTGCTTTTTAGAATTCAGAACCAATTATTGTCTCTTACACCTCACAATTACAGCACAATTATGTACTCTGCCAATTTAATAAATCAGTCACAGTTCACTTCTCCAAAATGTACCACGTACCCACTGCACTGAATAAGGCCTGAATAAATTACTACCTGTGCTCTCGCGGTATGCTCGACCAAATACAGATTAAGAAATAATATTCAGTGGAGTAAAAATAGCTTAAAATTATGTATTATTTCGGAATCCTGGGGGACGCCATGTATTTTCCTAAAACCTTCTGATATTACTCAGGAATGACTTGCAGAAAAAATTTTTTTAGGCAAATTTGAAATAAGTCAATGAATTTTGAGGCAGTTCTACCCAAATTGATGCTATAGGGGTTTTTGAGGTCGCTGAACAAGAATATCATATTAAAAAACGATGTGTGGCCAGTCGTAAGGTAGATTTCATGAACAGCGGTTTTTTAAATCACACTTTTTTATGCGTCATTTTGAGAGTAACCTGTGGAAATTTCGGATTTTTTTGAAAAAAAAAATTGGCTCATCTTTAATTGATTTTGATAAAATTGTACTTTGACGTAATTTCATACACGTACTATTCCTATACAATTTCCCTTGCACGTTTAAAAATACGACTTCATGTTTAGCTACATTTTTCTTCTTTCAGTTGAATTTTTATTAGCTCAATTTGATCAATTAGATCAAAAGTTATAACAAATTGAGAGTTGAGCGCTCGTGGCTGCGTGCTCCTCCAGCGCTGCACTCCAGAGTCGCCGCCTCACATTTTCGCACGTTAGCAAAACATTCTGCAGGTTGCAGTTTTTATTCCAAAAAAATAATTTAAATACTTTTTTATGTAATTTTTTTTATTTTTGCGAGTGGCAGCATTAGTTATACATTTTTTTTTAAATATTCAATATACAATGTAATTTGGCAATTTATTTGTTAAATAATTCATTAAGCATACACTTTACGGTTGGTTTCTTTTTATATGTTGTTCCCAACATCATCACTAATGTACAGTTATCAGTTATCGCCATTCCCCAACTTCTAAAAGCTAAAATTAAACTTACCATCAACTTTCTCTCGTTTCTTCTCTCTCTCTCTCTAAATTCAAATAGATATTTTCGATCCAATATAAAGTACATCAAAAGATCAACTTATATTTCTATTTTGAACAAGAATTTCAAGCAGGAACTCATTTATGAAAATGTACATTTCGTCAATTTACTAAAAAAACGTAATATTTTCGTATTTGATACAATTTGCACTTATATAAACAAAGAAAAAAAAATTTTACGCTGCGTATACTTTGTATGAGTACGTGATATGAATATATGTTGGTTAGGAGGGCTTATTTTTTTTCTGTATAAACGTTATTAAAGTTTAATTAACAACAAATTTCACGGATTTTGGAGCAACATATGTTTATTTTTTGTTTTTTGGCAAAATTTTATTATTAATTACATTTTTTTAATGAAACCACTAAAACCTCCTTGAAGTACAAGCTTCAGGAGGTGCTACTGAAAAAACTTCATATAACATTTTTAACTAGAGTTTTTGGTTTTTGAAGCATGGGCTAAAAATTAAAATTTTCAATTTTTTTAAATTATTGAATATTTTCACCACTGTATTTTTTTAAATACCATTTTAAGATTTTTTTCCATCTACACACCTTCTTCAGTGTCATTTTGAGAGTGAACTGTGAACATGCCAGATGTTTATCTTGAAAATTTAAAGAGTGGCAGATCTTTAATTGATTTTATAGAAAATTCTACTTTGACGTAAGTTCATATACGTACTATTCCTATTCGTATTTTTTTTCACTAGTGAAAATATAACACCTCGTTAGCTACTTTTTTCTTCTTTCATCTACATTTTTGTTAGCTTAATTTGATCAATTAGATCAAAAGTTATAACAAATTAAGTGAAGCGCGCTCATGGTTACGTGCTCCTCGAGCGATGCACTTCAGTGTCACCGCCAGACATTATCGTAAGTTAGAAAAAAAAATCTGCAACTTACAGTTTTTATTTTAAAGAACAACTTTATGTACCTTTTTTATTTAAAATCTTTCATTCTTTAGAATAGAACTATCAGTTTTTCAAGATATTCAATAAACAATGTAATTTTGCAAATTACTTGTTAAATAATAAATTAAGCACACACCTTACGGTTGATAACTTTGTATATGTTGTTCCTAACATCATCACTAATGTACAGGAAAAGTTACCGCAGTTTCCCAACTTCCTGAAGCTAAAATCTAATATTACTCCAATAATTGGCGAGTATACGATTTACAATGGGTTAGAATGAAATGTACTCGAGTCAGTGGACCACCCAAAATATAACAGATATATGCGATGGATAATCAAGTATTCAACTAGACCACTCTAGAATATTTCCCTTTCCTACTGTTTTGTCTTTAGCGATATATCTTTCACCCTCGAACGATAACACATTCACAATGTGCTGCGAATGTAAGGTGAAGCCCATACGATTGAAAAGAGACGGAGACGGCTGAACGCGTAGGAAGGGGAAACACTTTTCAGTGGTCTAATTGAATACTTGATTATCTATCGCGTATATTTGTCATATTTTGTGCTGGTTCAGTGGCTCGAGTACATTTCATTCTAACTCATTGTGAATCCTTTACTCTGCAATTATATCTGAATCTGTATATACACGCCTCAAAAATATATCATCGCATTTTGTGTTATTTCAGTTTGATTATGTTTTTCGATCGATTTCACTAACGCCATAAAAAAATACGAAAACGCCTCTGCATAATTGTCTCGTGACGGCACAGGATAAATAGAGCGATTCCAAGAGAAACCTAGAAGTGACCCTTAGGAATATTCTAGGCGCTAACCACCTTCATGAGAGGCGGCTGATCGCTGACGTAATGTTATTTGAGAAAGGCGAATTAAATGAAAGATTGAGTTCAGTGGTGTGCGCGGTGTATTTTGACAGTATAATTCGATTGAGATATTCAATTGACAGAGATAATTATTGTTTTGCTTTGTGAAGCGTAAATGAATGGGGAATAATTATTGAAGTGCCCACTTTTTGTCCTTACCAAGTTGTAACATTATTTACAGAGTGAACTATACAGGGTTATATCCTCTTGGAAAATATAACTTGAAAATAAATTCAACGGATAATTCAGTTTCCACCCTAAACACGGTTTCAATTTATGCGTGGATTGTTAAATTTGCGTAATAATTCCAATCTCTCAAATACTTTCGAATAATTATAATAGAATAAAAAAATATAAACAAGTATAAAAACGCACTGATAAGTCTACATAAGGTATATTGAAAAGTCAAGCCAAATATTAACAATGTGGTTCATTGATGAGATGCAATCATAAAGACACCTAGTCAAACAATTACTAAAAATCAATTGCCAGATAATTCTCAATAAAATCTTACTTAATATCCTTCCTGCAACCATGTTGAAATCTGTTGTTTCGGCACTAATTTTTTTCGCAATTTGGAATGTTATTGACCATAATGGTAATTACGTAGGACTCCAATTAAGACTTACTGATTCTATAGGCATACTTGTATTATATTTATTATAAGTATTCAACACTTTCTTATTATTTTCCGTTAATGATTCGGGATTTATTTATTTATGGTTATTACTGAGTTTTCAACACTGACTACCGTAGAAAACTATGCAAACTAATAATTATCATTAGTTACATCTTTAACAATATGTAATCGCGTACATAAGATGTATTTCGAATGATTACTGGCGACTCAATGATGCTCTCTTATTTATAATTTTCTCTTTTACATTAAAAGCTCCCTCCTTATGCGCTTGGGAGATCAAGGAGTTCACAAAACAATTACGTATATCATTGTAATTATATTGTATTTTTATGCCTACATTAAGTTAAATATCCATCTGTGTCGAATAAAAGTTCATTAATGGCTTTCTGGAATGATTACTGTATGTTCAGTTTCCATTTACAAATTGATCTTATAGATCAACTGGCTTTCTTACCAGCTAACTGTACCTGTACAATACAGTAGGTCTCACATTATTTCAGTATCCTGATAGCATGAACCCTAAATTCGCAACGGTATTATTTTTATTTTAACTGTGCTTCAAGCGGCAGTTGTAGTTGTAAGAAATCGATTGAAACGTTTGAATTCTAAAAATATGACCAAATCCCGCGCCCCGTAAAACTACCAAATATCTATTTTGAATAGAATCCGTCATCCATATTTGAGATACCATTCAAAATTTGATGGTTAATGAAGAATTTATGAACCGTTATGGCGGCCTTCCATACGACCTTTAAGCGCCAACTTTTTTTGGAAGAAGTGTTACTATTTCCAAATGACCATTTCCATAGAGCAGAACAAATGCGGCGTTTTTACGTCAACTGTCAATAATGCTCAGTGTTGAAGTTACAGGATGCCCATTAACAGGAAAATTTCATTTTTCCCATTGTGTTTTACTCGCCAGTTGTCACAAACTCGCCAAACCAAACGGCACTTCCATAATTTATTATTTATGGTTATATTTATCTAAGTTTATAAACAAGGATGGTTAACAATTTGACGCTGATTGAAGTACTCTGATTGGCTGGAGGCAAGAAGCCAGCTTCAAAAGGCTGGTATGGAAGGCCGGCTTTATACCAAAAACCGCTTTTGAATAGAACATACCACATAATAATGAACACTGGCTTCTGAGAAGATGTCACGCGAATCAACCAAGATAGTTGGCTTTCTTTATAAAAATCTACAATGTAAAAATCATAATTGAACATTCTTACTCATTTGGTACAACATAATTTGTTTCGGGCATATCCGAAGAATCTTTCTCGCTCCCTCCTGAGTGACCAGTGATTCCATTCCTGCACCAATATTTGATGCAATCGGAGGGTTTTCTGGTCTCTTGACAGGTGGAGGAGTTTCCGTACTTTCATTGGGTATTGGTGTGATCGGACCCAAAGTAGGCTGATGAATATTTGGGTCTTTCACCGGGATTTCGGCATCAGAGCTTCCTGGTTCATAAACTTGATTCGTGTTGATGGTACCTGTTATCCCTCTTGTGTATTTGAAGGTGGTTGTGTACCAAATATTTGTTACACCAGAGTATCCCGGTATTACTGAAAGTTCAACGAAGGTTGGATGAAAGTCAGAAACCAGATTTCGATAAATTTCAATTTGACGTGGAAATAAACTGTATGGGATTTTCTATACAGTGAGCACGTCAAGGTTGGAATAAATTCGCTGAAATATTTACAGGGCCAGAGGAGAAAAATCACTCGGACACGTCACGTCACGACATATAATTTTTTCGAGTGACGTCATAATTGTGTTAGTATGAGTCATCCATTTTTTTTTCAATTGCAACCCTATATTTGAAAGTGTCGTTTGAAAGAGGAAATTTTTCTGCATACGAAACGTATAATTTCGTGACTATGGTACATAAGAAAATTGACAAAAAAAATCTTAACTACAGATAACTAATGATTTAATGAAATTAAAAATAGAAATACTCAAAATGATCAAATTGGATGTTCAAATTGTCCGCCATTCTCTTCTTGACAATACCCAAGGCGATATTGAAAATCTCTTAAAATGTTTCTTATTGTTTCGGGTTCAATTATTCTAATTTTGTCTTTCAATTCTCCAAGATTGGTCGAAATAAACTCTGGATTTGAGATAACCCCTTCAAAAAAATCTAACGGGTAAGGTCCGGAGATCTAGCTGGCCATTCTATTGTCCCGCGTCTACCAATCCATCTGCTTGGGAAAGTTTCATTCAAATAATCACGCATTGGCCGCCAATAATGCGGTGGTGTGTCATCTTGTTGAAACCATATAGAGTTATCCGGTACATTATGGTTTCTGCCATTTGGATACAACGCGGTATTTCCCGGAATTATGTTCCGTTGGAGCAACTCCAAATACTTTTCACCATTCAAGGATCCTCCAATGAAAAATGGAACCAAAATTGAAGTTCCAACTATTCCGGCCCACACGTTAACTTTTTGTGGAAACTGGGTATGTGCCTCCTTTTTCCAATGTGGATTCCCAGAGGCCCAATATCGACAATTTTGTCTATTCACAGTGCCGTTTCGAAAAAGTGGCTTCATCAGAGAAAACTATTCAGTTCAAGAAATATGGGTTATTGCATCGTTCATGATCTCGCAAAATTGTAATCTGCGGCCGAAAACATCTTCGTTGAGCTCGTGAACTGAATTGGGGACCAAAACTAGTTTTCAAAAATTTAAAACTGATTGACTAATTGAATACTCGGCTGCGACTTTGCGACTTGGTTTGTGGGGATTTTCCATTACTGTCACTAGAACATCTAATTTTTGATCTTCTGAAATTCCAGGATGACCTCTCATGAAATTATACCTCACATGACCGAAATCTCGGAACTTCTTCTCAACTTTGCTTACAGTTGATTGTGTGATATGATTATCAGGGTATTTATTGAATATTTGACATACCTGAACATGTGTCCGAGTCCGCTCTCCATAGCCAATCATCATTAATATTTCAATTCTTTGAGTCTCACTTAAACGAACCATTTTCAGAAATGTTAATGAACTTTTGCATTCTTTGCCAATACTTTGACAATTAAATAATAACAACCAGGTCCACGTTGCTGAGTAACATTGAAAACAAAAGAAAAGGTAGTTACGGATAAACGTAACAAAAAATGTATCTACCAGGGTCAAAAGTAGTGGGGTGCTTTTAACATTCAATTGATTTTTCTTGGCAATTTCATTTATGTATTATGCCATGAAATTATACGTTTTGTATATAGAAAAATGTCCTCTTGCAAACGACACTTTGAAATATGGGGGTTGCAATTTAAAAAAAAACGATGACGTCATAACTAACACAATTATGACGTCACCCGGAAAAACTATATGTCAAAAAGTGCACGTTCGAAAATTAAAATCGACGTGTCCGAGCGATTCTTTTCTCCTGGTCCATTAAAGATTTCAGCTAATTTATTCCAACCTTTACGTGCTCACTGTATAATGAGTAGGAGGGAGATTCCCGAGAGTCATTCAGGATCACAATCCACCCCAATAGTGATTATTCATATCGAATAAGAACTTCAGCACGACTATCTTAATCGTTTAAATGTCAACAACTAATAATCATATGACAACTTTAGAACGTCATTTTTGGGTTTTTAGGCTCAGTATTATAGAGTTGGTTTGCGAATGCAGTCACGTCATTTTCCATGAGTTCTTCTCTATTCATATGCCCATATCCAAGAAAGCGTGGTACAAAATGCTGCTTCATTGAAAGCAACACAGTAGAGATCACTAAGCTAGTTTTCTGTCGACGTGTGGCCAAACATTGCAGAAAAAAAATTATCAGAAAGACGTTGACGGATCTTGCTAAGAGACAAAATAAGTCCTGTTTGGTCATTGTGCGTAAAATTCCATATAACTCAACACGTGCATAATATTCAGATAGATAGATAGATAGATATATACTTCATTGTCCAAGAATTTCTCATTGACAAAGTGAGATAAAAAATATAGTTATAAATAAAAGGATTGGTCCCTAAAAATCCCTAAATTGCACCCCGGTTGAATCCATTTTTAAAGGGGGTTGCAGAAGGAGAAAATGAGCTTTCTGAAATAGTCTAAAGTATTATTACATGCACATAAAGTGGTTGGGTTCACATGTAGAGTTACTTTTTGTAGGGCCCTTGTATTATGAAAATATAAGTTTGGCACAAAGTTTTTCACATATTATGGCTTGATGGTTTTTACATATTAACTTCGAAAGTTGAAAACATATGGTTCTTCAAGGTTTCTATTGAAATAATGAAATAAATAAATTCGGAATAGGATATTTATAGTACTTTTCTAATGACCCAGTTATAGTGAAATACTGAGTTTGTATCATAATAGTATTGCTTTCCAAACTGTCAACATTACTCAGCCAAATCTCGAAATTAAACTATAAAAAATCTCAATCCTGATTAATGAAGTTAGCAACGTCGAAATATGATTTTTCTGAGTACATTTGTGATGACCCCGGTAAACTAGTTATACTGTTTTGGATCATAATAGTATTGCATTTCCAAAGGCATAACATATTCTACCCAAATCCGTAACTTTTTTTTCCTGAATCCAAAATTGTTTTAAATAATTTATCTTTTTCATTATGAAGTTGTATGAAATTTCAAACTCCATTCAGTATGCTTCTGCCATTGAAGCCATCCTTCAACCCTCGAATTTCCTGAAAGTATAGCCCGTAGACAAGAAATCTTATCGGCGATAGTAATTACAGCAAAAAGTACAAGGCTAGTAGTTTTACATTTTCATTTTTCAGAAATGGAAATCTACTCATGTAAAATACAAACCAGCGAACCAAAATCTCTTGGTTTGATTACTCTATAAACAAGTTAATTTTTGTCTCGGATACTTACAAGGTTCGGAAGGTCCCTGACAATAGATGTGTCCATTGTACGTGATCTGTGTTATCCTCGGTATTATTTCTTGGGAAGGGAAGAAAACGTTGTAGGTTACTCTTCCAACATTGTTGATCAGTTGAGTGAGTGGTGTTAGCAAAACTAATTTCAGTTCCTGAAAAGTGTATGTCATTGAAGAATCAAAGAAATGGCGCTATTTCGAGAACAACATTGGATCTTACTTAATCAAAATTGTTGGCATTTCTGGTATGTTGTAGATTATTTCATTGAAATCAGAATTGTATACTTGCGCAACCCAATCGAATCACTATTTGCGCCGTATACAAGGTGCCAAATATCAGTTATAAAAATCAATATTTCAAAGTTAAATATAGGATTACATTAGAAAATGGAACATTTGACAGGTAAAAATGTTCGGAAAAACTATAAAAAATATCTTAATATGGCCAAATATTATAAGCATAATATTAATAATTAATAGGATTATATGTCGAATGCACAGAGTGTACCACAGATGGAAATATTATGGAAAATGTTTGAAAAATAAAATTTACTTTAACAGTCAGGGATAGAATGAAATAACCTGCATGATAATATTTATATAAGGGGCACGAACAGGAATATATTGTTATAAACCGACAAAGAGCTTGGCAAATCTAGGAAGAGTCGACTCTTTCGATATTGTTACGACCACTTACTGCGCAGTAGACTCGAGGGGTAAACTAGCACACTCTGTGCAGACATACAGAATGAAAGTATCGTGTTTATATGTTAAAAATATAGCGACTTATAATGTATCTCAAATCAAAATTATAACGTGAGGTTTTGACAGGCCAAACTAGAAAGCAAAGAGAAAATGTTTTTAGGTTGGATTCAATTTATATTGTTACGAAACTGGGTCAGTTATTCATTTAAATATACTCGATTAATTTTAATGTCTATTTATTCCTCTTTGAAACACAACATAATCATGCACTGAAATATCACAGTTTAAAATTCCGCACTGTAATAACTTCTAATGACTCGCACAAATAACATCAATAAATGAACTGTCTGTCGAGTGCAAAACGATTATATAGCACTGCCGAATACTCTTCTCGAGTATAACTGTTTTCTTGGAATCTGCGACGATTGGATTGGGAATCTAGATCAACGGTCGCTTCCGTACACGGACGCGTACTCTACTTATTTTCGAAACACCGATTTCCGATCAAAAGTCATTAATTCACCATTATAGTGCCTCAGTCTTTCGAGGTGAACAACCTTCATCTCAGTCCTAAGGCTGTGCTGGATTCTTTCAACCACATATATGATCCTCTTCTTCTCCTTATCCTACGGTCTTTCTCAAAATGATGTTAGTTTGGGGGTTACGTGGGTTGTACAGCCAAAGCTTCCAAATCATAACGAGCTTTCATTCTGTCACAGTGTCAACCTCTTCCAAGCTGTTTCGTGGACTTTCAGCAGGCTATCTACCAGTTTATCAGCACCTCTTGGGTGCTTGGTGAACTGAACACCAAGTCACAGAGCAATCAAAGTTCCTTTTCGAAAATAATGCTAGTCGATGTAAGCTTGTTTGAATCGTGGACGGACGCTCTGTATGTCATCAGGAATGGTGTCTGTCCCTGCCCTTTCAATGTTTTTCACTACCTCGTAGAGATGCTCTTCCATAGTTTAGTTGAATATTTCAATCATGCCATCTAACTGGGGATGAAGCGCCGTGGTTCTGGTTTTGTTGATATCCATTAGCTCACAACTTTCTTGAATAACTTCTGCTCGAACTCCCTTCCATCGGTAGTCCGAATCTTGAAAACATTTTGTCCACCAATGACCTAGCTATTGTGGATGCTCCCTGGTCTGGAATGGCATATGCTTCCGCCCATCTGCTGGAATAGTCCATGCCAACAAGGATGTATGTGTTGCCATCGTCTTTTACAGGAAAGGGTTCAGCGACATGGCAATCCTTTCGAATGTGCTTCTTCATTGTATGTCTTTATTCAAATCCTGGCTCTGGACACCTTCTGCATCAACTCTCCACATCGTCGCGTTATTGAATCCAGTGGAAAAATGAGAACAATGAGAGAGAGAGCAATATTCAGCATTCGGGGAAGAACTATTCCAGAAGAATTGAATTATATAGGAGAAAATGGTCCTCTAATTTTTCATCGCACACACACCAAAAAAGCTGGAATGACTATACTAACGAATGCCTTCATAAACTTATTTGGAAAGGACAAATAATAATTATAGTGCACGCAGGTGGTGAAAATGGTTTTATCTAAAACGCATTTGATTTTCAAATCTAATAGCAAATCGGCTGCGATGAACCACTCTAACAATTCCAAAATTATGGTGGTTACAAATAACGCTCCATACCTTTTCGATCAGTTAGACAAATGTCCAACAATGAGCTCTAATAATAAAGATGGCATGTGAGAGTGGATATATTGACGCCGCGTAAGTGACGTGGTGTCAGTGACGCCTTGGTGACTCTGGATGGCCCCGACAGACACCGCGCTAACCACCACGTCTCGATAGCTCTCATAAAACCATTATGGATCTACTTTCCATTATTATACAGGGTGTTTCCTAACTACGGTACGAAACTTCAGGGGGTGATTCGTTAGGTCATTTGACAAAAAAAAGTTCCTATGAACATATGTCCGGAGTTGCTTCGTTTCTGAGATACAGGGCGTTGAAGTATTAAAAAAAAGGTATTTATAAAATATCCTGAATATCCTGAAACCGATGTGGTTGAAATGTGGTACAGCTATTTGAAGTAATAAGGCAATTATTTGGCCCCAAGTAGGTCCAGAGGCGTCTCAGTGGGCACCACAGCCAACAATACTGAGAAAAAAAAGTACTTTTTTTGTAGTTTTTTATTTTTTCAGATTGAACAACTGAAAATACAACTCTTTGGTCCCTTGTGTTTTATTCATATCAAGCTTCGTTTTCGAGAAAAAAATACTTCAACTTATTCTACAAATTATCCATGGACAACATAAAATACAAACCTAAAGTAAACAATAAACAATTTTGACCTTAAAGTCCACCGTCTGATAGAATACACGACTGCGATCGATGTGTCATTGATTGTCTGACACGTTCAAAAATACCTGGAGTATTCCTTATGACATTGCATCTAGTATAGGGGTTTTATAAACGAGAGCCTTCAGATGACCCCATAAATAGAAATATAGAGGATTCATATCAGGACTGCGAGCGGGCCAATGTTGAGGTCCTGCACGTCCAATCCAGCGATTAGGGTAGGTGATGTCGGGATGCTGACGAGCAAGAACAATAAAATGAGCTGGAGCTCCGTCGTGCATAAACCACATGTTGCCTCTTACAAGTACGGGTACTTCTTCCAACTAAATGGGTAAATGATTTCGCAGGATGGACCTGATAATCTTGCTGGTAAAAAGAAGGGTCCAATTAGCTAGTCACCAATAATTCCTACCCAAACGTTCAGCGAAAATCGTTGCTGAAAATGACTTTCTCTAATAATGTGGGGATTTTCGTCGGCCTAGAAATGGTTATTGTGAAAGTTCATAATAGAATCTCGTGAAAAATTTGCCTCGTCCGTAAATAAAATATTTGGTAAAAAATCATTATTGTGTGCCATCGAATGAATCAACCACCTGCAGAACATTGATCTTGGGAGAAAATCCCCAGGCAGTAGAGCTTGGACCCGCTGTATGTGATACGGGTATGGGAGGTTTCTTTTTAGAACTTTCCAAACAGTTTTTGGGCCTACTTCAAGCTGCAGTGCAATCTTTCTGGTACTATTCGAAGGATCTTCTTCTATCGCATCAAGTATAGCTTCTTCTAGTTCAGGCGTTGTTACAGTTTCTGGTCTTCCACCACTTACATTTTAATTAAAACTTCCAGTTTCACATAATCTTGCATGTAGCGTTCTAAATGTTTCAGCACATGGAATTACTCTGTTAAGATATCTATCCTGGTAGATTCTCCGTGCTTCTTCCGCATTTCCATTTGCTAATCCATAAATAAAGTGCATGTCAGCCATTTCAGCGTTAGTAAAAGTATTCATGATGGAATCACTGCTAATTGACAACTCTGACTTTTACTGATATGACAATACTATTACTGTCAGCTGGTCTCCATAGCAGGTAATCATGATTGTAGAGTGCCTCCATTTTTTTTGTTCTCGAAAACTAAGCTAAATATGAAAAAAACACAGGAGGCCAAAAAGTTGTATTTTTACCACGCTTATGAAAAACTTTTTAGAACCCACGCTTATATTCAAATGCACTGAAAAGGGGAAAATAATTTTTTTCTCAGTATTGTTGGCTGTGGTGCCCACTGAGACGCCACTGGACCTACTTAGAGCCAAATAATTGCCTTATTACTTCAAATAGCTGTACCACATTTCAACCACATCGGTTTCAGGATATTCAGGATATTTTATAAATACCTTTTTTTATATTTCAACGCCCTGTATCTCAGAAACGAAGCAACTCCGGACATATGTTCATAGGAACCTTTTTTTGTCAAATGACCTAACGAAACACCCCCTGAAGTTTCGTACCGTAGTTGGGAAACACCCTGTATAAGAGGAAGATGATCTTTTACTTCGATACTACGTCAGTGTAGAAAGAGCCTCAACTCATCCGATTTTTTAAAGCCGAAACGATGGAGGTTACTACAAAATTTTGATAGGAAAACACTTACATGCCGACGATGGAAAATTCAGTGATTTTTGGCGTTTTGATAAAAGACAATTCAACTTCATTTTTAGTCTAGTGCATTTCAATCAAAAACGACACGGAAATGTATTAGTGGTATTTCAGACCATATTTCTTCTTTCTTTCGCGTATTCTTGTAATCTTCCATGCTTAAATTATAAAGCAATTGACGCTGAGACCCCAGTGTAATTAAAATTTTCATCTTCTTCTTCAGTAAACACCTCCATTTTATCAAATTTATTTGAAATAACCTCGAAATACACGTGGGCGGCCGCGACACTACGAACATGAACGCGGACACTAGGAACATGAGCGCGGTAGTATCGCTGGCGTCTGACGTCACAGACCCCGAAACAATGACGCGGCGTTAGTGAAACAGTTTCGAACGCAGTTTCACTGAAACTGCGTTCAAATGACGTTCCATACACTCACGCGGCGCCGATGACGCTACTGACGCCTTCTTCAAAAATCCACCTTTAGGCAAACGAGTATACTTTTCACAGATGGAATGTATCTATTTATAACATGTCAAGAGTAGGAATACAAACAAGGCTTATAAACTCTTTTCTGAGTACAAAACATATGTGTGGTTATATTAAATATATAGAAACTAACTACATTGAAACAAAACTCTCTGATATAATAGTAGGGTTGGTGGTATAGTAGCAGTCAATAGCGTTCTTGAGAACGTTCACTGAAGGAGAGTCGATAATGTTCGCGGGTCTAGTCAAACCATTTATAATTGCAGAAGCATAAAACACAAGTTTTCCAATCTTGAGGCGGAAACCTTTGAGCAGCAGAGGCGAAGATAACTAATTTTATTTAGATATTTAAATATTTTAAAAATACGTTAAAATAAAAAACTATGCCATAAACGAGGAAGTATGTATTAATAGGTAATCGGATCATCATAAGTTCATTTTTTTATGGTCGGAAAGAGCCATATTTTCCATTAAAACACAACACAACTATGGAATATTTTAAAACCAATTTCGATCCCAGACCAGAGACGCTACTGGCATTTATTTACTCAGACCTCCATAAACACGTATATAACTGGTGATTGATTAGTCTTAACGTATAGACACACCTACAATAATTGGCTTGCGGTCATTCAAACAGCTGTCAATCAAACCCACGTTGAATATAGGCTCTTTTGATCTTCCGTTCGCCGACGGAGAATACATTATTTCGTTCCGTTTCTTCGCATATAGGTATAGTCCATCCGATATCAATGCCAGAAGCTATTTCTATAGGGAGCAAATAAAAACTCACTTCGCTAACACGAGCGTATATGCAAAGAAACGGAACGAAAAATAATCTGTACTACTTGTATACAGTCGCCGTCGGCACAAAGAGCCCGCTGGTCAACGTGGACTTGAGTAACTGCTGTCTGTTCTACAACCGATTCGTCTGGGCCAATCAAGTCGGACATCAATGCTTGCATAGGTCATAAATCACGCGTTATATTTGTGTTTTAATAGCTCTGAAAGATTAAAAACCAGTAGCGTATGTGGTCTTGGTGTGTGCTGATCGAAATACGTTTTAGGATATTCTATCAAACAATGATAGAATTTTTTTTTTCTTAAGGTATTTGTATAAATAAAAGCTTGTCTTTAATTTTTTTTCATTATTTATGAAGTATTTTTAAAATCTTAAAATATCTGAATAAAATTAGTTATCTCCGCCACTGCTGCTCACAGGATTTCGCCGCAAGACTTTTTTATGCTTCTGCAATTGATATTGGGAAAACTATACGATCGTATTAGCGAAGTGAGTTTTGATTTGCTCCCTTTAGAAACAGCTTCTGCAATTGAAAATGGTTAAACTTTATAACTTGTTCCAATGTTCGAATGATCTATTGAAAAGGGTGTATTAACTGACACATTTTCGAAAAGCTTCCTTTTTGAGTATGTATCGATGTCCACGGAGACGGTCGTCGCGTCGTTACGAATTTCATACAACGATTCAACGATGACAGGTCCACTGGCCGGTGACTATGTTAAATATTTTGATCATATCGCCACGTATTCGTTTCCAGTAGTGGGATGAAATATTGAATTGACGAAGGCGGTACAATAGGGCGTGTTATTAAGGCAGATGGGATATTTGGTGGCGTTTCGTTGGATACTTTCAATAAGTTTTATGTCACGGATTATAGAGTTATAGAGCAAAAAAGAAAATGTTTACAGAAATTTTCTCACTTTTTTGCTTATAACTTCTTTAATTTTTGATTTAGGGCAAGAAGTTATATAAACATATTTGTAGGCGAAACAATTTGCTACAAATTATGATTCCACAAATTTTTGTAAGACGCATAGTTTCCGAGATATCGCGAAAAAAGTGTTTTCACCCCCTTTTTCCAAGATGGCGGCCGGGGGACAAGGGTGGCGACCCCACAAACTTGAGGTTGAGCTTCTATTGACCCCTCACACATGTTCCAAAAATAAAATTGCGTCCTCTAAAAAATGCAAAGCTCATGTAACATTTCAATGGACTATTAACCACGGTGACCACACTGGTTCTGCGAATTCGATCAGTTGTCGTATGTAGGTTTTATAGAGAGTACACATCAGGGAGGATGAGGGTTTATGAATGATTTTTGTTATTAGGTATAGAGCACTATTAGCCTTTTTCACAATTTTGTTTACGAGTGTGGACCAGTCTAGTTGATTCGTCACTGTAACTCCTAAGTCGGTGTGGGTATCCATCGCAGGCAATTCAAAGTTTGAGGCGAAGAACCTACGGTGGGGGTTATTGAATCCCATACGGAGAAGAATGTATTAACGTCGAGCGGTAGTTTCCACTTGAGACTCCACGCACTTATTTTGTTTATGTCTGACTGCAGTTGCTGAAGAGTTTTGAATCGTCTGCAAAGAATAGAATGAAATATGATATCTCGCGAGCTAGATCACAGATATAGAGAAGAAATAACGTTGGACTGAGCACAGAGCCCTGGATAACACCACTAGTAACCTGTTTTTTAGTAGAAAATTCTTATCTGATGCGAACTGAGAAGACATATTGTGTCAGGAATCGCTCAATCCAGTGTAACAGTTTACCCTGACTCCTAAGTGTTCAAGTTTGATTAACAATAGATCATGGGGAACTTTATCGAATGCTCGACAGAAGTCGGAGTACACAACATCGACAGGAATAGAAGAATCGAGGAATTTGGAGCAGTAATCGATGGCGAGAAGAAGATTAGAGGTGACTGACCTTTTTGGTAAAAATCCATGCTGGTTTGAAGGGATGAGCTGGTGGATCGAGGCAAATTCTAATATTTCTTTGGATATGATCCTTTACAGGGTTTTGCGAAGTATGGAGGCTGTGTTAATTGGTCGATAATTTTCTGTGTGTAGCTTGTTTCCTTTTTTTAAATATGCGAGTCATAACAGTTGTGCACCAGGAATCGGGTAATTTCGCAATTGTTGGAAATTGATTTGTATACCTTGATTGAAATATACAAATTATACGAATTGGACACAATGATGGCTGGAAAGGGTCATGCCGTTTTGAGACTTGTCCGCTACCACTTCAATTTAATTCATCCTTTTATTCAGCCCACCCAAATATTCACCAATTTATGAAAGTATTATTAGATTTTCAACTGGAAACCTATGTAAAAATGAATAGTGTTGCCAGCGTTACAAAAGTACAAAGCCTAAAAACTAAATTATAAAGGCAGTTTATTGATGCAAAAATTCAGGAACTACGTGAGAATGTGAATTTGTTGAGATGATATCATATCGTTTCAAAGTGAAAAATTTATGAAATGATGTTATTTTTTCATTTATATGTTTTATGTAATTATATTTTTGGATTTTTGGGTTGCTTGTTAGTTTTAGATTAGTTAGTAGTGTATTCAAAAGTTATAAAGAATTCAATAAAGTTTTGAATTTGTATAGGTAATTTTTTTGTACTCCTACATACATCCCTATATTTTGTTATCAATTTGAAAGTGCGGCAACAAGGCCAAATTTATTCAATTTTCAACATATTTCCTTCGGGACCCAATTCAGCCCACACCTTTTCAAAAGCAGGTACGTTGATATGGTTTGGGACCCAACTCCAACTCGGATACGTCCAACCAAACATGGAAATGAAAATTTACAGCAACTAGTATTAGCGTAATCTTCCTACCTACCCAATATCTATCTATAAATGACCATTAAGTGATACCTGGCTCATTATAATCCTACCCTCAAATTGGACGCTGACGAAAGGATTGACGATAAGTATCTGGCCAATTTTAACCCTACTTGAAAAGGTGATTTTTTAATATGCTATTGAAATGGGTATTCAGTCTCAAATATTTGCAAATATTTTGTATTTGAGTTTCATGTGGTCAAAGTTAGTTGTCTATCTATGTGCTTACTTCAGTAATGGATATATCCAAAGTAATAAGTGAACGTGGTGAAGAAGTGCTCATTGGAAGTGGATAACGAAAGATAGAGTGTTGAGAAGCGGTGAAACCTATTGGAGATGCGATATACGTTCTTGCAAAGAGAATATTTTTTCTATGGGCGTAGGAAACCTCATCTCACGGAGTTATTTGCAACATAATCATTCCCCAGTCAATAAAAAATAAAATCGTCAAATAATCAGCAACAGGATGGGAACAAAAGATGCAGCCGAAAGACCCTCTGAAATAATACATTCAGTGTTGGAAAAACATAATGTAGCAATGTGTACAGTATCGGTTCGAGATGTTTCTTGATTCGCAACAATTTGTATAATAGCTATAGTACCCACCGATCAAAGAATTCCAGGAAGTAAACGCCACCAACTAGCCAATGACGTTCAAACAAGTATGATGATGATGATGAGAGGATGGCTGCCAGGATTGTAACACACAAAAGAGTGGACTGGGCCATGGACACTCAACATGTTCAGTCCATTTTCGACGTAACCTCACCCAATCCGAGCCAACTCGTTCAACAAGTATGAGATGAAGGATGGCTGCCAGATTAACAAGAGTGGTTGCCATTGAGTCCTTCACCTTTCAACCGAAGAGTATATTCAGGTCAAGCAGGGATATCCTAATCCCCCATCTTCTGGAGATATTTGGCAGCTGCCTTCGCACACGGGTACGTTCCTATAGCATGGAGGACAGCCAAGGTCATCTTCATCCCCAAGCCTGGTAGAAATGATTACACCCAGGCAAAAGCGTTCAGAGCCATCAGTCTCACATCTTTTCTTCTGAAGACAACTGGAAGGCTGATGGACAGATACACCAGAGGGGAGGTACTGGAACTGCCCTCCATCGACTCGTCCATAGGGTTGAGGAGGGGTAGGACCAGGGCGGCGCCACTCTAGGTATATTCATCGACGTAGAAGGAGCATTTGACCATAAGTCATTTGATTCCATATGTCAGGCAATAAGGGAAAGGGGCGTGAACCCAACCATAATAAGATGGATTCACGCCATGCTGTCCCAAAGACTAGCTCTAGCGAGGCCGTACCCACGAGGGGCTGTCCACAGGGAGGAGTCTGTTCCCTCTGCTGTGGTGCCTCATGGTGGATGGCCTCCTAGTAGAGATACAAGAATTGGTTACTACACTCAGGCTTACGGGACGATATTGTCATCCTGGTCGATGACCAGTGGTCCAGCTTCGTGAGGGGCACTATACAAAGAGCCCCTAACGGGGTGGATGAATGGTGACGTTTGGTGTGAACCCTGAAAAGGCGGAGCTGGTTCTTTTCACTGGGAAACGCAAACCAGGGGACCTCCCAAACGTCCAACTCAATGGGAGGTCCCTGCAATACAAAAGCTCAGTCGAATACCTTGGAGTCATCCTTGACCACAAGCTAAACTGGAACGAGCATATAGAACACAAAGTTCGGATAGCCACAGCCGCTTTCTGGGCATACAGAAGGGCATTTGGCAGTACGTGGGGGCTCAGCCCCAAGATTCTATACTGGATCTACACGACTCTCATACGCCCAATGATTACGTACGGAGCCATCGTCTGGTGGCAAGGTTCAGCATCTGGCAAATCAAAAACCCAATTAGATAAGATACAAAGATTCGCCTGTCTTGCGACAACAAGTGCAATGAGGACGGCACCCACTAGGGCGCTGAAAACACTCATAGGACTGCCTCCATTGCACCTCTTCATTGAACACGAGGCACGCAATGCCATCGCTCGCTTGAGAAGCTCCAACCAATGGCGGAATGAGGAAATGTATGGATGTATTCTCGATTATGGAATCAAACAGTGAAATATTGTCCACTCCTGGAGATGCCAGGGGACAATTTCACCTGTCATACATTCACCAAAAGGCCGCTGTCAGTCATTCCCAAAGGGAGGAGTGGGAGCAGATAGGGTACCGCCTGATACCCACCAATGGGATCATCTGGAATACAGATGGCTCCAAGATGGATGAATCAGCCGGTGCCGGGGTATACGGGCAATCTCCAAAAGCTTAACTCTACTATGCCCTGGGAAATTTGATTTCAGTATTTCAGGCAGAAGTTTTTGCCATACTCGCCAGTGTAAGAGAAAATATTAACAGAGGCTACTACGGCCAGCAAATCACGATATGCACGGACAGCCAAGCAGCCATCAAGGCCCTCACGTCGTACAGAGTCAGTTCGCTGCTGGTGTCGGAATGCATTAACGATCTGCAAAGGCTATCCATTGCCAATAAGGTAAAGCTACTGTGGGTCTCCGGTCTCACAGGTGTGCCCGGAAAAAAACGTGCCGACCATTTGGCAAGACAAGGTGCAAAAAGCTCAACGATTGGACCAGAACCAATACTAGGAGTTTCTAGATCATGGAGCGTCTCAACCATGAAGAAAATCCTAGAAGTAAAATTCCAGGAGCCATGGAAAAAGACCCCAAATCCAAATCGAAGGCCCCCTACTAAGAGGGCTAACACTGAGCAGAAAGGAAATCAGAATAGTGGTAGGGCTCCCCACGGGGAACTGACATCTAAACAAGCACCTCAACATTATAGGTATCACTGAATGCAGGAGGTGCTTGGAGAATGAAGGAGTCAGCCACCCACATCCTCACGAAATGCCCAGCAGTGGCAACAATACGGGAAGCGCACCTCGGGAGTATCGTTCTATACCAGGAGAGTGTGAGAAAGGTATCGGTTAAAAGGCTGGCCTCCTTCCGCTCGTAAAATAGGGTACCTTCAAATCTGAACCGATTCTTAGCAGCGGTGGGTGCATAACGGGTCCGATAGAGAGGCCTTCATGCTAATGGTTCTGTCCGCCCACATACTCTCATTCTATCTTCTTTCTAATAGTAAGCGAAAACTACAACCACCGCTACCAAAACCTACCGATGATAAATATCTTAGGGAGAGTAGATATTTTGGCAATTAGAGAAGAAAATGTTTTATTGATTAACGATCAATATTCAAAGATTGTTGTGTTTTCATTCTTGACAAATATTCGCTATTTATGTAGTAGAGAAAGAGTTTACTTGGATGGGACATTTAGTTATTGCGCACAACATTATTCACCATCCATAGCTTGGAAATGGACACTAAATTCCACTGGCATTTTGTTTACTTCCTGATAAACGTGAAAGTGCTTTTCGGTTATTAAATAATGAGTGCGAGAGTGTTCGCTTGATTTTACAACCAAAAAAGTCGTAGCGGATTTTTGAAAGGCAATTCACATGCAGTGCAAGCAGTAACAAGTGGAAATTGGCACCCTAATGTACTATGTGATGGCTAAACCTGCAGCAAAGTAAATGTCACCGATTTTCACGAAATTTCCAAGATGTTTCAGAATGCTAAACTTCGTTGAGCAACCAAATTTTTCCGCGAAAAGAGTCGAAAATATTATTTTTGTTAAAAAATGCACAACTTCATGGCATGTAGGTATCCATGAACTGTTGTAATTAAAAAGGATTATTTCACAATTATTCACGAAACAAGCACTCTAAACAGTAAGAACTAGACTTTATAAATGCGATACAAGAAGATATGTTTTAAATGTCCCGCAGAAAGTTTGGATAAAAATGTAATTTTCCTATTTGAAAATTTGAAAGTTTTTCATTTGAGAAAACAGGAAATATTTGAGATGATTGTCAATAATGTCAATTGTTATTCTTGAGTAATGTTGAAAAAGCGATGTTGTCAAATGTAAAAAATGTCCGATAGATATGAAGAGTTAACATTCATCCAATCAAATAATTTATTGTAATAATTAAAATTATGTGAATTAAAGATTTTATTCAGTGTATTGCTGAAAAAATGAAGAAATTAAGCCGTCTCAAATAAGTGAAAGTTGAAAATTGACTTTTTTAGCCTTTCTGGGACCATAATTCCGAAAATAAACGTTTGCGCGGAAATATCCGGTAAAAGCACACCTTCGCTCCGAAAACAGTTGAAAGACTTTTCTAACGTGTTTTTGCCACCTGAACACGAATCCGAAGGAACGCGCGCTCTTATTCCCTTTCGGAGTTAGATAGTTTTTTAAGATCAATTTTTTCTCACAAATATCACTGACGATGCCTCCTTTTTTCACCAGTGTTAACTACGAACGCCGAATCGCTCATTTTCGGGCCAATTTCACATAAAATATAGCCGAATCCTGTCCAATATCTTACTTAGAATAAGGGAACACAACCTAACCTAACTTGACTAACCTTCTATCCAAGCTGATGGCCAGCCAATCAACTTTTTCAAAACACGCTTCGCTTCGCACGCGGGCACTGCAGTAGCGGTGACTTATCTCGTTTGTACAAATTATTATTTGGCACAATAGTGACTGTCAGCACGAGATGCAGGTACACTGATTTAGGTTTCAATATGAGCATATATTTCAACAAAGGTGTTATAACCTAACTTGGCTAACCTTGCTATCCAAGTTGATGGCCAGCCAATCAACTTTTTCTAAACACGCTCAGCTTCGCTCGCGGGTACTTCGGTAGCGTTGATTTTTCTGGATATTTACGAATAATTATTTGGGCACAATAGTGACAGTCAGTCGCGAGATGGAAGTACACTGAATTAGGATGGGAGCATATATTTCAACAAAGGCGTTTTAACCTAACTTGGCTAACATTGCTATCCAAGTTGATGGCCAGCCAATCAACTTTTTCTAAACACGCTCAGCTTCGCTCGCGGGCACTTCGGTAGCGTTGATTTTTCTGGGTTTTTACGAATAATTATTTGGGCACAATAGTGACAGTTAGTCGCGAGATGGAGGTACACTGAATTAGGATGGGAGCATATATTTCAACAAAGATGTTATAACCTTACTTGGCTAACCTTGCTATCCAAGTTGATGGCCAGCCAATCAACTTTTTCTAAACACGCTCAGCTTCGCTCGCGGGCACTTCGGTAGAGTTGATTTTTCTGGGTTTTTACGAATAATTATTTGGGCACAATAGTGACCGTCAGTCGCGAGATGGAAGTACACTGAATTAGGATGGGAGCATATATTCCAACAAAGGTGTTATAACCCAACTTGGCTAATCTTGCTATCCAAGTATGGCCAGCCAATCAACTTTTTAAAACATGCTTCGCTTCGCTCGGGGGCACTTCGGTAGCGGTGACTTATCTTTAACGAATTATTATTTGGACACAATAGTGACCGTTAGTCGCGAAATGCAAGTACACTGAATTAGGTTTCAATGGAAGCAGATATTTCAACAAATGCGTTATAAGTTCAGCGTGTCTCGGTCCGCTCTTCAAATCCAGTCAATTTCTTACCTAAGAGAAGGGAACACAACCTTACCTAAGTTGGTTAACCTTGCTATCCAAGGTGATTGGCCAGCCAATCAACTTCTTCAAAACACACTCAGCTTTGCTCGCGGGCAATTCGGTAGCGTTGATTTTTCTGGGTTTTTACGAATAATTATTTGGCACAATAGTGACAGTCGGTCGCGAGATGGAAGTACTGTGAATTAGGTTTCGATGGTAGCAATTTCATCAAATGTGTTATAAGTACTGCTAAAATTGAAGTTTAGGGATATTTCGCGTATCACCAAAATCGAGGATGTTTTTACATTGTAAAAAGAAGGAGGCATTGCGAGTGATTTTTGCGCGAGAAAACGGTGCTTGGAAAACACGTGTTCTGGATAAAAAAAGTTCTCTAATTCAGAAAGGGTACGAGAGTGCCGCGTTTTTCTTCCGGATTGGTGTTCAGGGGGCAAAAACACGTAAGAAAAGTCAGCTATTTTCGGAGAGCAGGAGTGCTCTTACCGGAGATATGAAGATTTGTCAAGAATTAAATAAATGGCAACAATGTAAAAAACAGATGCAAAGATTATAGTCCTCTCTTCGACAGATGAAATGTATAACGTGAAATGTCAAACGATTTTTACTTTTCTGAAAGCAAACTATAATCCTAAACCCGAAAAAAAAATTGTTATGAATTGCATTGAAGAAGGTATCGAATAGAAATCGGGCGTTCCATACAGTGTGTTGCTGAAAAAATAAAGGAATTGAGCAGTCCCAAGTAAATGGAAATCATGATTGAAAAATAGACCTTTTCGAATCTTTCAAGGGCCATAATTCCGAAAATAACCGTTTCCGTGGAAAAATTTTGATGGATCTACTTTTATTATCGTGTTCTGAAGCATCTGTGAAAATTAATCAAATCAAATAAAACATGAAAATATTAAACTGGATTATTTTTTAAATCAATATTTAAGTGATACAATAACATTTGATACTCAGGTAACAGTAAGTAGCGATGCTTTGTGCAGGTAAGAAATACTAGAGTTCAAATTATGGCATCCTAACAGGTATACGTGTCACAAAAAGGATTAACTGAATTTTTAGCGTCCAATTCATGACCAGGTGAACAGAAGGCCACAATAAGATTGTGTCTTTACATTATAAATGTATTTTATCGTAGATTATTCTCCTTGCATCATCCTAGTTGGCTCCACCATAATCAACAGCTGAAATATTGTAAGTAAAACTGACTGTACTACTGCGGCGCGTACTTCCCCCATATATATATATATATATATATATATATATATATATATATATATATATATATATATATATATATATGTATATATATTATATTGGTGTAATTGCTTTTTCCCTGCTTCCTAGATTTGATAGAATGTACATTAAATATGAATTATGAGAATATAAAACTCAAATACAATATAATTTTCAAACAGGATACATAATTTCTAGATCAGCGATTCAAACTGAAAACACACCCAAGGGAGATAATAGAATAACATGTAGTTATTTTGTGAGCAGATTAACTTTCGGCAATATTTATTCTGTTAAGTTGGTATTCTTAGCAAAAACCGATGATAAACTTAACTGAAATTAGAATCAGAATACAATGAACCCACTTCACAAATGTTAATCATGATATGTTTCACACAACTTCTATGGCTGAAGTTACAGTTTGTTTTCGGGAAGAACTGAACTTTGCTTCTTTTTTAAACACTATTTTCCAAATCTCAACATTTTTACGAATAAATAGACTCAATGAAAGTTGTGTACACTGCGCTTCTGTAATTGTCAACTTGTCAAAGGTCACCTTGGTTGTCTCAATTTTCTAACTGATTACCATTCGAGGTTGTATTAAAATCCGGAAATATTTTCTTGGACGCGAATTTATGCTCTAGGGATATTATAAGTGAGAACATGTTCTACTCATGAAAGTTGAGAACCTTCAAGAAAAGCCGTACCTAGATTCATATTTGCAGCAAAGTGAAATGTCACCGATTTTCACGAAATTTCCACAGATGTTTCAGAATACGCTAAACTTCGTTGAGCAACCAACATTTTTCCGCGAAAATAGTCGAAAATATTATTTTTGTTAAAAAATGCACAACTTCATGGCATGTAGGTATCCATGAACTGTTGTAATTAAAAAGGATTATTTCACAATTATTCACGAAACAAGCACTCTAAACAGTAAGAACTAGACTTTATAAATGCGATACAAGAAGATATGTTTTAAATGTCCCGCAGAAAGTTTGGATAAAAATGTAATTTTCCTATTTGAAAATTTGAAAGTTTTTACATTTGAGAAAACAGGAAATATTTGAGATGATTGTCAATAATGTCAATTGTTATTCTTGAGTAATGTTGAAAAAGCGATGTTGTCAAATGTAAAAAATGTCCGATAGATATGAAGAGTTAACATTCATCCAATCAAATAATTTATTGTAATAATTAAAATTATGTGAATTAAAGATTTTATTCAGTGTATTGCTGAAAAAATGAAGAAATTAAGCCGTCTCAAATAAGTGAAAGTTGAAAATTGACTTTTTTAGCCTTTCTGGGACCATCATTCCGAAAATAAACGTTTGCGCGGAAATATCCGGTAAAAGCACACCTTCGCTCCGAAAACAGTTGAAAGACTTTTCTAACGTGTTTTTGCCACCTGAACACGAATCCGAAGGAACGCGCGCTCTTATTCCCTTTCGGAGTTAGATAGTTTTTTAAGATCAATTTTTTCTCACAAATATCACTGACGATGCCTCCTTTTTTCACCAGTGTTAACTACGAACGCCGAATCGCTCATTTTCGGGACAATTTCACATAAAATATAGCCGAATCCTGTCCAATATCTTACTTAGAATAAGGGAACACAACCTAACCTAACTTGACTAACCTTCTATCCAAGCTGATGGCCAGCCAATCAACTTTTTCAAAACACGCTTCGCTTCGCACGCGGGCACTGCAGTAGCGGTGACTTATCTCGTTTCGTACAAATTATTATTTGGCACAATAGTGACTGTCAGTCACGAGATGCAGGTACACTGATTTAGGTTTCAATATGAGCATATATTTCAACAAAGATGTTATAACCTAACTTGGCTAACCTTGCTATCCAAGTTGATGACCAGCCAATCAACTTTTTCAAAACACGCTTCACTTCGCTTCGCACGTGGGCATTGGGGTATTATCTCGTTTTGTACAAATTATCATTTGGCACAATAGTGACAGTCAGTCACGAGATGCAGGTACACTGAATTAGGTTTCAATATGAGCATATATTTCAACAAAGGCGTTTTAACCTAACTTGGCTAACATTGCTATCCAAGTTGATGGCCAGCCAATCAACTTTTTCTAAACACGCTCAGCTTCGCTCGCGGGCACTTCGGTAGCGTTGATTTTTCTGGGTTTTTACGAATAATTATTTGGGCACAATAGTGACAGTTAGTCGCGAGATGGAGGTACACTGAATTAGGATGGGAGCATATATTTCAACAAAGATGTTATAACCTTACTTGGCTAACCTTGCTATCCAAGTTGATGGCCAGCCAATCAACTTTTTCTAAACACGCTCAGCTTCGCTCGCGGGCACTTCGGTAGAGTTGATTTTCCTGGGTTTTTACGAATAATTATTTGGGCACAATAGTGACCGTCAGTCGCGAGATGGAAGTACACTGAATTAGGATGGGAGCATATATTCCAACAAAGGTGTTATAACCCAACTTGGCTAATCTTGCTATCCAAGTATGGCCAGCCAATCAACTTTTTAAAACATGCTTCGCTTCGCTCGGGGGCACTTCGGTAGCGGTGACTTATCTTTAACGAATTATTATTTGGCACAATAGTGACCGTTAGTCGCGAAATGCAAGTACACTGAATTAGGTTTCAATGGAAGCAGATATTTCAACAAATGCGTTATAAGTTCAGCGTGTCTCGGTCCGCTCTTCAAATCCAGTCAATTTCTTACCTAAGAGAAGGGAACACAACCTTACCTAAGTTGGTTAACCTTGCTATCCAAGGTGATTGGCCAGCCAATCAACTTCTTCAAAACACACTCAGCTTTGCTCGCGGGCAATTCGGTAGCGTTGATTTTTCTGGGTTTTTACGAATAATTATTTGGCACAATAGTGACAGTCGGTCGCGAGATGGAAGTACTGTGAATTAGGTTTCGATGGTAGCAATTTCATCAAATGTGTTATAAGTACTGCTAAAATTGAAGTTTAGGGATATTTCGCGTATCACCAAAATCGAGGATGTTTTTACATTGTAAAAAGAAGGAGGCATTGCGAGTGATTTTTGCGCGAGAAAACGGTGCTTGGAAAACACGTGTTCTGGATAAAAAAAGTTCTCTAATTCAGAAAGGGTACGAGATGCCGCGTTTTTCTTCCGGATTGGTGTTCAGGGGGCAAAAACACGTAAGAAAAGTCAGCTATTTTCGGAGAGCAGGAGTGCTCTTACCGGAGATATGAAGATTTGTCAAGAATTAAATAAATGGCAACAATGTAAAAACAGATGCAAAGATTATAGTCCCTTCGACAGATGAAATGTATAACGTGAAATGTCAAACGATTTTTACTTTTCTGAAAGCAAACTATAATCCTAAACCCGAAAAAAAATTGTTATGAATTGCATTGAAGAAGGTATCGAATAGAAATCGGGCGTTCCATACAGTGTGTTGCTGAAAAAATAAAGGAATTGAGCAGTCCCAAGTAAATGGAAATCATGATTGAAAATAGACCTTTTCGAATCTTTCAAGGGCCATAATTCCGAAAATAACCGTTTCCGTGGAAAAATTTTGATGGATCTACTTTTATTATCGTGTTCTGAAGCATCTGTGAAAATTAATCAAATCAAATAAAACATGAAAATATTAAACTGGATTATTTTTTAAATCAATATTTAAGTGATACAATAACATTTGATACTCAGGTAACAGTAAGTAGCGATGCGTTTGTGCAGGTAAGAAATACTAGAGTTCAAATTATGGCATCCTAACAGGTATACGTGTCACAAAAAGGATTAACTGAATTTTTAGCGTCCAATTCATGACCAGGTGAACAGAAGGCCACAATAAGATTGTGTCTTTACATTATAAATGTATTTTATCGTAGATTATTCTCCTTGCATCATCCTAGTTGGCTCCACCATAATCAACAGCTGAAATATTGTAAGTAAAACTGACTGTACTACTGCGGCGCGTACTTCCCCCATATATATATATATATATATATATATATATATATATATATATATATATATATATGTATATATATTATATTGGTGTAATTGCTTTTTCCCTGCTTCCTAGATTTGATAGAATGTACATTAAATATGAATTATGAGAATATAAAACTCAAATACAATATAATTTTCAAACAGGATACATAATTTCTAGATCAGCGATTCAAACTGAAAACACACCCAAGGGAGATAATAGAATAACATGTAGTTATTTTGTGAGCAGATTAACTTTCGGCAATATTTATTCTGTTAAGTTGGTATTCTTAGCAAAAACCGATGATAAACTAACTGAAATTAGAATCAGAATACAATGAACCCACTTCACAAATGTTAATCATGATATGTTTCACACAACTTCTATGGCTGAAGTTACAGTTTGTTTTCGGGAAGAACTGAACTTTGCTTCTTTTTTAAACACTATTTTCCAAATCTCAACATTTTTACGAATGAATAGACTCAATGAAACTTGTGTACACTGCGCTTCTGTAATTGTCAACTTGTCAAAGCTCACCTTGGTTGTCTAAATTTTCTTACTGAATACCATTCGAGGTTGTATTAAAACCGGAAATATTTTCTTGGATGCGAATTTATGCTCTAGGGATATTATAAGTGAGAACATGTTCTACTCATGAAAGTTGAGAACCTTCAAGAAAAGCCGTACCTAGATTCATATTTGAGGATGTATTAGTCTAACCCAAGTCTATATCATTTGAGTTAGCTTAATTCGAGAGCACACCAGAATTTAGTGGCACAACGGCATTGGAGTACATAAAATGGACAATTTCTGAATCAAATAAATATGATGTTCTCCTTTTTCATTTATAACCCCCAAACTTAAAGTTCAAACTCTACTAGATTTTGGGATCAAATCATGAAGCTCTCCGAGTCAAAATTTCCTGTCACATAGTTTTAAAGTATCCATGAGTATAATCTGAAAATCCTATCTGGACCCTCTGTAAATAATTCTCACTTATAATCTCCCTAGAGCATGAATTATTGCCGGAAATTTTTTGAGTACATGAATTTCTTTTAAATTATCACGAGTCGCGAAGCGACGAGGGATAATTTTCTTTAAAAATTCATGTACGAGACAAATTTCCCCCAATTAATTCAAGCACGTGGGGGATTCGGTAAGAAAATTCTATACCGGAATTATATTTAAATAGAAAACATTAAGTAAATATTTATTTTGACTTTATTCACAAATAAATAGAAGGCTGTGTGTAATGGGAGTTTTGGGGGAGGATTTTTTTGATTTTCCCCGTTCCCTAGTATAATAAAATACATAATATTAGATAAACTATTATGTAAAATTAATCGATTTCATAGAATTTTTTTACTAGTTTTCAGGAAATATTGTCGATATCGACTAAAAATGAAAGTGGATGTTATTTCAATATTATTTTTGTCTAATTATATGATAGCTGTCATGTGCCGGGAAATTTCCACTTATTAATTTTACGTCTACATGCTAATGTGGATGAAAAATTTTTTAGAAAATTTGCTGGTTACCATAGTAACAATGTCGAAATAAAGCATCTGATTGGTTGAAAATGACTGGTATAAAATTTTCTGGGTTATTTACTCACCGCCTTCTGGAACAGAGCTGCTAAAGAAACATTGACAGTAAATTGCATCGTCGTACTCCCATCATAAGGAATATTAGCTTCTCCATATAGCACTCCGCTACTGTCTTTATAGTAAGAGAAAATTTGGGGACAAGGATTTGGAGGAATTCTCACAGAAGCAGCCAATGCGTTGAACAGTACTAGGATACATCCAATTTCGCAATACATTTTTTCGTATATCTGAAATTATAGAAATTATTATTAAATGCATTATTCAGATGAGCTGAAACTACTTCTGTTTGAAAAAGATATTGCAAAAGGCAGAATGCCACAAATACTTCTCATTTTTGAAACATCTTCCATTTAGAAATGCAAAAAAAATCGATGGCGCGGCCAGTCTAAAACGTAGATTTCAGAATTCATTTATTCATTCTGAAATTGCCATCAATAAAACCCATTACGTGTCAGAAAAAAATGGAAAAATGTCATTGGAAACAAACGTAGTATTTCTATTTATGTATAAACCTTGAACTTTTCAATCAAAAGTTGGAGAAGGATTCAAAAACCCCTAAATGTTTCCTAATATTCCTATGGATCCGACTCAAATCGAAGGAGAGAAGCATATATATTACCTAGTCACAATCACTTTCAATAGAGTCTGATAGTTTCGGTGACGTTTAGTAACTTCCATCAAACCTTCAATGTAGCAGGCACTTGATTGTGATATGTGGTGATGGTCACCACGTTCTTGCTATCTCCATAAGTGATTGCCACAGTTCGCATTCAATAAAAGTCACTACAAAGTTATAATTACCTCTAAAGTTACCATCAAGTGACCGTGGATTGGTTCAAGCGATGCCATGACGAAAACTAACCTAACTTTTCCCAAATTATTTTACTGTGGCTTACAGAAAGTTCGTTTTACCTGTTACGTGAAACGTGAATGATATTTTTCCTAAGTGAAATGGTTTTGCCTTCTCAATAGAATTTTTCTTGATTTTGTATAGAAAGGTTAATTTAAATAGAACGGATCTCTGACTTGTGCGCCTGCTTACTATTCATACCTTAATTGTTGATTCAGTTTGCATAAATGCCATCATTTTCATTACTTGTTCATTGATAATTGTTAGTTGATACTTGATAATTGTTAATTGGAGCTGCATAAATCCACGCTACATCTCATTTTTAACAATTAATGGACATTTACCCGCAATTCCGAGGTTATAACTTCGAAGTGGCAGGATATAATAGCCGCGACGTGTTCGACACATTCAAGGGTATGAGACCTAGTGTAATTTTTAGGTTATAACTTTGAAGTGGTGAATCATGGGCCTGCGAAGTGAGCGCCACTTCCCAGAAGTGAAAAAGTAAAGTTAGTTCCATGGCCACTTTATGATGAGACGCACTTTGGAGTGGTATTTTTTCAGTTTCTGTTACATTAAAGTTATATTCTTCAAAAGCCGCCATATTTACAGGAATATGCTGGATCGCCATTATTTAAGAAATTAACGAAACATTCAATAAAGATTTATTTGTCTTCAGTATTGCAACAAATGTAGTAATTGATTTTAAGTACATAATTTCAGAGGCGAGTTATTTCCAAAATGATAATGTTTTCCTCAAATAAAGAGTATTCAGGTGGCGCGTGCTCACAATCGAGTCATAACACTCAATATTTCAGAGTTAACTTTCAATCGTTTTAATTTAATCCCGATCAGTAGATTACAAATTCATTATACTTACTTACGTGATTGAATGTTATATACTCTTATACTTACAGTCAATCGAGTGTGAGAAATGAATCGGGCTAACTGGAAGAATGAGGAGTATTTATTATAAAAATATGTTGCATGACAGAGATCGAACTACATATCAATTACACAAGCACAGTCAGTTGTTTAACGTGTCTAGTGTCGGCAACTACCTGTCCACGTTTTTGTCACGTGACCACAACGTGGTTGGAATGTGGCCATCTGAGATCCAGGATCGTAGATCGGAATGTATCGGCCACCAAAAAAGTGTTCCTCATTTTGATAGCCGCCGCGTGATAGAACCGTGTATATTACGTGACAGTGACACCTCAAAGTTTTCCAGAATCATGGCCGCTTCCCACTTCTGTCATGCTTTTCTGAATATCCATTCTAATGAATCTCATCCAGATGATGCACTCATTTTCAGTACTTTTCGATATTCTGCGGAGAATTGCAGAAGATATGGCGGTCGTAATCAAAATTGGTAGAAACATTCTTACTATTTTATGAATATCCGAAAAAAAGATTGAATTGCTTGCAATCCTCCTCTTCGTTCGTTCGTTCATTAATTATAGTCTATCCTACAGAATAATATACCAGTCGCGGAAATCCACATCACCTAGGAACGTATTCTGTCGGCTTCGATTTCCCTTCGGGGGGCACCGGGATAGTCTCATTCGAAATGATACCTCAAATACCCATTACTTTCACAACATATAATTTTTAAACTTTTCAATGCACGTGGAACGGCTGTACAAAAACTGACATTTACTTAACTTTCGGTCCGCGTGATCAGACAACCGCCTCCCACGACCCCAGGAAGTCGAATCTTCCTCTTTATAATTTACTCATGCTATCTCAATCTCAAATTCGAATATCGTTTTCACATCTCCTATGCATAGTTCTTCTGGAAAATAAAATTTTTCCTATATCGGAAAAATGGAAGATGAGGTACATTACATCGTATATCTCTCAAACTTTGCGATGATTTTCTTTTATAATTGATCACTTGATAAGTTACTCAAACAAGAATACATATAAAAGAACGGAAGGAATTCTGGACCCTTTCTGCCACCCTGTATCATCAGTTGAAGGCCCAACACTGACTAAACTTATTTTAATAGGTGAGGAATCCGAAAGCCTTAAGGCTTCACTACGAGTTTATCTTGAACCGTCTTGACGAAAGGGTCATTGTACCTTAATCCAGCAGCTATATCCTATGTGGAAAGGGTCCGTCTCTTTCTACTCGCCACTTCTATATCTTGACTCACGGCAGCAAATAATTTGTATAATGTATCTTCTTGTGTCTGTCTATTAGATAAATCATCTCTGAATCTATGTACAAGTTAACACCAACTTCCAGGAACTATATTCAGGCTAACTGGTCTAACAAGATTTTATTGACTCTCCTAGTTGAACAATTTCGTGAATTCATCATTAATAAAACTACTTCCCTGGCTGAAGCCACGCTGGACATTGAACTACATCATTTCAATGTGAAGAGTGTTCAAAAGGCTAAGGTTGATGGTGCAAAGTAAATACAAGCATAAAATGAAACCCAAAATACACCACTTGATTTTGTTTTATTGCAAGGTATATTATACTTCATGCTGGATGAGTACCAGATTTATTTGGGGAGCAGACTCATATTTTTATCGAACAATAACATATTTTTCAAAATATCTCTGAAAACGCAATTGTTATATTGAATATATTTTAATCTGAATTTATGAAATATATACTCATTGTAGGAATAAGCCCACCCACTACCTATATATGAAGCTGGTATACTCGTAGAAAAATATGGGCATCAAATGCTTAGTATTCCACATGGATGCTCTATTCATATAGTATAGGACTGCCGACAACGTGATCCGTTTACGAAACAGATCCCCAAATCCCCAAGATTTACTGAAAAGTTTACCTGAATCCAAACTTTACTCTTCGAATGACTATTCGTTATTTACGAAGGCGTAGAAGGGTCAACAAAATATTTTTCATAAACATTTGGATTGCCACTTTGAACTGAGAATTGTCACTTTGAAGTGATAATTGTCACTTTCTCCTGACAATTGTCACTTCGAAGTGCTTTGCTTTGCGACTGCCAAGTGCTGTTTTGCAAAAGGCTTAAGTTCCTCGAAGGGGTTTTACCAACGCCCTCAGACATCAAAACTTAGCTCCCGGAAACTACATAGCTTCGCAAGGAGTCGGAATTCCGCGTCTTGAATAGATGAGGGGTAATGTACAGACCTTATAGGTTGAGGTACGGAGAGGCTGAGAGCCATACCGACCCCTTTGCAATTCAAAATCTAGGTCAACAAGATAAACAGGGGGTACCACATAACGAATGCCGTTTTGGTCAATAAAAATCATTGTCATTAGGATTTCCTATGATGTGGCGAGACCGAACAAATCGGACTGATGATTGTTATTTTTGTTTGAGCAACGTAACGGGATATAATTCTAAAAACCGCGACAAAATCATCTGTAAAAAAGCCAGTTCCACACGGACTTGAATCACCCACCCTGTACCTGTTTATAATAACAATATGAAGCTGGATATGCCTTCATTCCAAAACGTAACAGTCTTCCAAGTAGTGGAGAAACTTTTAATCTTTCAATTGAAACCCGGGCTCTTAAAAAAAAGAACTGAATGATTTGGTAGGCAATCTTGGATTAAAGATGCAGCGGAGCTACTCGGTTCACTTCAAAAATAATGTTAGTTTCTGATACACTTCATTGGTATCGACGTTAGAATAAGATACAATATTTTGAGAAACAGGATAAGTTGGTTTTTTTGTTGATATTGATGGTTTAGTAGATAAATTTGGCATCGACTACAACACACAAGTATGGAGGCTATTTATAGATTCTTATGTTGGAAATATTCGGAACCAATATCTCTCAGGAAGGCTTATTGGGGTTTCAAGAAATAGCTGTTACGTACTGAGAAAACTTTAATAACGCAAATACTTCAACTCCTAATAATATATCAGTTCAAATCTCAAAACTCTTGACAGCCTCTTCTCCCCTTCGGTCATCTCAATGTCTCATCCCAAAGCTAAAAAACAATATACAGGGCTTAGGGAAAATTGTTATCATTCGGTCATGTTTGTCCTCAAACATATTCGTCGAATCTAACTGGTTTCTTCACATTTCGTTTTGGTCTCTCCTTCTTCTCAATAACTCCATCCATTTCATCATCACTACTTGGGAACCATTCTTCATCATTCAAGGTTTCATTATCTGAAGCATCAGAACTTTTCTCAGATAAAACAGTTTCAGTAGTACCCGATTTTTCGTCAACCTCAATGTCTGAAATTTCGGTTTCTCCTGTTTGTTCTTCGTCCGAATTATCTTCTTCATTATGATTCCAATAAATTTTCATCTGCGAGATATGTGCAATTCTAACTTTACAATTCCCACCATCTTCTTTATTCAGTTTCTCCAGTTTATAAATATGTCCCGGCAATTTTGCAATGACTGTGAACGGACCACGATATTTCAATTGGGTTTTCGTTGGTTCACCTGTAGCTTTTGGACTCGCTTTTATAGCTACAATATCCCCAATATTGTATTCAACTCCATCATAGCTTTTCTTATCATAGTAAATTTTTGTCTTCTCCTGCATTCTACGAACTTTTTCTTTGGCTTCATTCCTCATTTTTTCATGTGTCCGAATATCCTCTTTCCTTTCTACGAAATTCGCCATAGCTGCTTCTTAGAAAGTTGGCTAGTATCCATACAAACATTCGAATGGTATTATTCCAGTTGTTTTATTGATAGATGAATTCATTTTCCTCTCCACAGAAGGAATAGTTTTGTCCCATTTATCGTTCCTAAAATCCAATGAAGTTACTACTACTGGAAAGATAGATTTCATTCTTATCTCTGCCATTCCATTGGCCTGTGGAAATTTTGCAGCAATCAGCTTATGTTCAATATCATACTTCCTGCAAAAAGTTTCGAAATTGTCGCCAGTGAAAGCTGTTCCCTGATCAGTTATAATAGTCTTTGGGGTACCGTAATTATTTATGAAGGATTCCATTTGTGTTACAGTTTCTGTGGCAGTTGTACTCCTTGTTGAAAATAGTTTAACAAACCTGGAAAATGCATCAACTATAACTAAAATATACATTTTTCCAGATTTGCTTTTTGGAAAAGGTCCTAGATGATCCAAATGGAATTTCACCATTGGTCTCTCAGGCATTTGCGGACTGCATAGTTTACCTGGTTCCTTTCCTCCTGGGACTTTTGCCAAAAGACATTCAAAACAACCTTGAATGTGTTTTCTCACATATCTTCTCAAACCTCTGAACCAAAATTTCCTAGTATGCTAGAAACTGTTCTATCCAATGACCAGTGGCCCATTTGATCATGAAATTTTACAACTGTAGCTTTTCTCATGGAACCTGGAATTACATAGAGCCATTTATACTCCCCAATGACTTTTACTTTTTTATATATTCTTCCTGAATCTAACTCATAAACTTTAATCAAGTTATTTTCTTCATTAGTTCTTTCATTTTCAGTCTTTCTCAAAATTTCTTTCATTTTTTTCAATTTTTCATCTGCACTCTGAATCATTAAAATTCTGTCTTCCTCTGAAATTATAGTAAACATATTCAACCTCCTTTCATACACTTCCTCAATCATTCCCTCGTGATTTGCCTCCTCCACTGCTGCTCTACTCAGACTATCCACATGAGCCATTTTTTCTCCTGGTCTATGTTTGATCTCACAATCATACTCAGAGTTGTATATTCAAAGCAAAACAATGTCTAAATTCATCGAGCAAATTCAAGAGTTTTTCCCGATCATAAATATCTACAGAATCATCAAATTTCAATAAATTCATAGTAATGGGTTCTCTCTCACCTGAATGTTCCTCATTTTCTATATTCTTGATGTTACCTCTGATTTCTCCTATGCGATCATTCTCTTTCAGCTCAACTTCAGCTTGTGTCACAATTGGCAGATGACCAACTCTCTCATCAATACGAACCTGAACAAAATTGATTCTATTCTGCTCCAATTTGATGGCTTTTTGAACAAAAACCTGTTTTTTCCCGATGTTCGATCCTAATTGCATATTTCGGAATGGGTCTTAATTTTTGTATCCAAAATGTAGACTATCCCCAACACGAACATACGCTAATCCCGGCAATCCCGTGAATGTTCTTCCGATTACTAGATCTAGTGGTTGCACATTATCCGGCACTACTAATGCTTCAACTTCTTCTTCTACTTCATCCAAGCCAATTGTGATGTTAACTGCCTGAGTACTGCAAACTGGAAGATTATCTCCGAAGCCATATAACTTCTGATTCACTGAATGAGTCTTCAGACTGTTGTTGTCAATACATGCTCTTTTTATTGTGCATACAGCACTTCCTGGATCAATGAAAGCTCTAACAGTCAAAATATCGTTCAAACAAATCTGTCTTATGAACTTCGAAATGGAATCATCCTCATCATTTGATCCATGAACCAACGATTGAGTTTTGTCGGAGATAGGTTGCGGAGATGGATCACTGGTTACAACAGTTTTAGAGCGACGTTTTGGGCAATCAACTTTCAGATACCCTACTGCTTTACAATAAAAAAAGTGTCTCTTCTCAACTCTATGCTGCTTTGGATTCACTGACAATTCCGATCTACTTGTTGAAGGTATATCTGATAAATTCATTCGTTCATGCTCAACAGATTGTCCATCAGTACAATTCAACTTCTTTCCTGACATATGAGAAGCACGAGCTTGAAATTGGCCAAACTTTTGATATGATTGACTTTTACTTATATTAGATTTAAGTACTATAAATTCTTTCAAATCGTATGATCTCATGTAGAAGATCATCAAATTTATCGATTTTTGCAGCAATAAGACCTGGTATGATGTCTTTATTAGCTAAACCAATCAAAATTTGTTCTTTAGATTCTTCAAAATCATACCCAAAATTTTGGCAAATCATTACTTTATCATGAAAATAAGAAGAAACAGATTCTGACTTACCCTGTATTCTCTTTTTCATTTTCTCCCAAAGTTCATCTTTGCTGATTTTCAAGTCAAATGTTTTAGTAAATCTACTTTTGAAGTCGCTAAAAGTACTGATTTCCGCGGCCTTTTCAATATACCATTTCTTTGCTGTCCCAACCAAATGAATTTTGGCTGTCTCAAGTTTGAATTCTTCAGGCCATTTATGAAGCAAAGCTGTACATTCCACCGTTTTCAACCAGTCCATTGCCTTCTTACCCAGACTATCGCCATCAAAGTTCTCGATGCTGTGACTGAAATCGGGCATTACCTGAAACTGAGTTTGAACCTGGGTTTGTGTTTGCTTCTCCAATAACTTGAGGAATTTCTCTTCACTGGCAAGTCTTGATTGTTCCATCATTTGCATCATATCCATGAATTTTTGCATCAAATTCATTTGATCTGAACCTGTGACAGTATCTGCTTCCACGTTCATTGTCACTTTTTTTCGTCTAATATATTTCCTTTTTCTATTTAGCGTTCTGCTCCGCTTCTCTGGAACTGCTACTCTTGACCACTTCTGATTTATGTTGGAAATATTCGGAACCAATATCTCTCAGGAAGGCTCATTGGGGTTTCAAGAAATAGCTGTTACGTACTGAGAAAACTTTAATAATGCAAATACTTCAACTCCTAATAATATATCAGTTCAAATCTCAAAACTCTTGACAGCCTCTTCTCCCCTTCTGTCATCTCAATGTCTCGCCCCAAAAATAAAAAACAATATACAGGGCCTAGGGAAAATTGTTATAACTTAGAAAAGAAGTTTCAAAGATGTTCTTTTACATATTGACAATAAATATGCATCGATACCTGTGGAACATTCAATTTATCTCAAAGAAATCTATGCTAATTTAAAAAATGTTCTGGAGAAAATGAATTATCCAAAACACAATTGGCTAATTTTATACCTGCTTCTTGAATATACAAGGCTATACGAAATTTCTATGTTATATTTGTGAGTGGGATAGTAGATCAAAGTATTCTCATGGAACAAAATCAGATTGGCCGCTTCGGAAAAAATTAGTAGTTAGAAAAAAGAATGTCAATAACTCGAATTAAATCGATCGCAAGTACTTTTTCACCACTTCACATCAAACTTGGATTGATAAAACAATTCATTGAGGCATAGCCAAAAGATTGGATTTTTCAATTATCTCTGTTCAGGTTTTCTCAATTTATCCTTGCAAAATTGAAGAGGGAATATTCTCAGGACCTGACTGGGAAACGTATGAGGGATGAAAATTTCGAGAGTGTCATGAAAAACTCAGAAAAAAAAGCCTGGAATTCTTTAAAAAATTCTTTAAAAAATATAATTTTAAAATTTCAAGGAAACGTTAAAAATTCTAATTACAAAGAAAAATAGTGAAAGAAATTTGAACAATTATAAAAATTAGATTTAACATTGATATTTTCGAAAAAAAACTTGGAGACTACAGGAATAATAAGGTGAACAGTTTATCAAAATTAAAAAAAATTAAAAAAGATATCAAGGCTATTGGTACGACAATATGATTTATTTGTTGAAAATATGAACAGGATGTTCATAAAATCAGATGTGGAATCATCTGCGACTGGAAGATAAACTTTAGTCACTATCTTCCATCGGCAAAATAACCTCTTGTGGGGTATTCATGTTGAAAAGGGAAACATTCTCAATTGGATATTGAATAGAAAGATTTTTCTGTGAATTGAAAAATCCACGATAAATGAAGTTATTTTTTGTGAATGTCCAACAGAAAACAACTACTTCCCCGGCTAAAGCCACGCTGGACATTGAACTACATCTGATAGATATTCTGAAAACACCCTAACTCAAAAGAAAAAATCTGTACTTATAAATTTGCGTTTTCATTCAGATAGTTATTTGATTTTCTATTCCAGTCTCAATTGAGAACTCATAGAGATGGATGAGGCAAAGAAAAATGTTTTCCAGAAGAGAGTACTCACCAGAAATAATTCGTAACATTGACGAAAGAGAGGCATCGCATTCACTAGGGCTTCAAAACATTTTTGTCGACTAAAATCTATTTCACGCTTCCACGATCATCAGGAAGACCGGAAGAAATGGGAAATACATTTTCAAGAAGCAATGTCACTTTGCAGAGAGAGACACTTTGAAATTACTGTTTTTTTTACATTAAAACCTGTCATGGGGTATGATAGATTGATTTGTTGAAAATATGAACAGGATGTTCATGAAATCAAATGTGGAATCATCTGCGACTGAAAGATAAACTTTAGTCACTATCTTCCATCGGCAAGATAACCTCTTGTGGGGTATTCATGTCGAAAAGGGAAACATTCTCAATTGGATATTGAATAGAAAAATTTTTCTGTGAATTGAAGGATCCACGATAAATGAAGTTATTTTCTGTGAATGTCTATCAGAAAACAACTACTCCGCCGGCTAAAGCCACGCTGGACATTGAACTACATCTGATAGATATTCTTAAAAGACCCTAACTCAAAAGAAAAAATATGTAATTGAAAATTTGCATTTTTATTCAGATAGCTATTTGATTCTCTATTCCAGTCTTAATCAAGAACTCGTAAAGATCAATGAGGCAAAAAAAAAGTTTTCCAAAAGAGAGTACTCACCAGAAATAATTCGTAACATTGACGCAAGAGAAGCATGGCATTCACTAGGTCTTCCATACATTTTTGTCGACGAAAATCTATGTCACGCTTCCACGATCATCAGGAAGACCGGAAAAAATGGAAAACACATTTTCAAGAAGCAATCTCACGTTGCAAAGATGGAAAAAGTTAGAATCATTTCTTTTGGAGAGACACTTTGAAATTAGTGTTTTTTGACATTAAAACCTGTCATAGATTGATTTCTTGAAAATATGAACAGGATGTTCATAAAATCAGATGTGGAATCATCTGCGACTGAAAGATATACTCTAGTCACTATCTTCCATCGTTCAAGATAACCTCTTGTGGGGTATTCGTGTTGAAAAAAAAAACATTCTCAATTGAATATTGAATAGAAATATTTTTCTGTGAATTGAAGAATCCACGATGAATGAAGTTATTTTTTGTGAATGTCTATCAGAAAACAACTACTTCTCCGGCTAAAGCCACTCTGGACATTGAACTACATCTGATAGATATTCTTAAAAGACCCTAACTCAAAAGAAAAAAATCTGTAATTCAAAATTTGCATTTTTATTCAGATAGCTATTTGATTTTCTATTCCAGTCTTAATCAAGAACTCATGAAGATGAATGAGGCGAAAAAAATTTTTTCCAAAAGAGAGTACTCACCAGAAATAATTCGTAACATTGACGCAAGAGAGGCATGGCATTCACTAGGTCTTCAATACATTTTTGTCGACGAAAATCTATGTCACGCTTCCACGATCATCAGGAAAACCGGAAGAAATGGAAAACACATTTTCAAGAAGCAATCTCACTTTGCAAAGATGGAGAAAGTTAGAATCATTTCTTTTGGAGAGACACTTTGAAATTGGTGTTTTTTGACATTAAAACCTGTCATAGATTGATTTCTTGAAAATATGAACAGGATGTTCATAAAATCAGATGTGGAATCATCTGCGACTGAAAGACATACTCTAGTCACTATCTTCCATGGTTCAAGATAACCTCTTGTGGGGTATTCGTGTTGAAAAGGAAAACATTCTCAATTGAATATTGAATAGAAAGATTTTTCTGTGAATTGAAGAATCCACGATGAATGAAGTTATTTTTTGTGAATGTCTATCGGAAAACAACTACTTCCCCGGCTGAAGCCACGCTGAACATTGAACTACATCTGATAGATATTCTTAAAATACCCTAACTCAAAAGAAAAAATCTGTAATTGAAAATTTGCATTTTCTTTCAGATAGTTATTTGATTCTCTATTCCAGTCTTAATCAAGAACTCATAAAGATGAATGAGGCAAAGAAAAATGTTTTCCAAAAGAGAGTACTCTCCAGAAATAATTCGTAACATTGACGCGAGAGAGGCATGGCATTCACTAGGTCTTCAATACATTTTTGTTGACGAAAATCTATTTCACGCTTCCACGATCATCAGGAAGACCGGAAGAAATGGAAAACACATTTTCAGGAAGCAATCTCACTTTGCAAAGATGGAAAAAGTTAGAATCATTTCTTTTGGAGAAACACTTTGAAATTAGTGTTTTTTGACATTAAAACCTGTCATAGATTGATTTGAGAGATAAGTGCCATGTGAAGTGGAATGAATAGAAAAATCGAATTTAAACGGTTTTCTTCACATAAAGGATTCAATATAAAATTGAACCAGAGAAAGGTAGATCTCAGGTGAAAAACAACTACTTTCCTGGCAAATACCACGCAGAACGTTGAATGATATTCACCTGAAAATCCATGCATACTTCCATAAAATATCAATGGACATTGAATGCAAATGTTTCTTTCTGATAAGCTCGATTATGTTTAATTTAAGTCGTGTTCACCTAACAATCCGCATACCGGTTTCAGGCTTCTTGGCCCTCATCAGTACGGAGTAGTCAACCAGCCAAAAGTCCAAAGAACTCTGGCTGAAGTGAGACACAACGTAAACAAACCATCATCGATCTTGTAACACCTATAGGTACGCCGGAAAAGATGAACTTTAACTGGCGGTACCTAGTGACAGAAAGAAACACTCCGAAAATCTCCCACCTCGATAGGTTTCTAATAAAAGATTCCTTCTCAGTAGGAGTGGCAAGCCCGTCTAGCATATAGTGAGAGATAAGTGCCATGTGAAGTGGAATGAATAGAAAAATCGAATTTAAACGGTTTTCTTCACATAAAGGATTCAATATAAAATTGAACCAAAAAAGGTAGATCTCGAGGTGAAAACAACTACTTTCCTGGCAAATACCACGCAGAACGTTGAATGATATTCACCTGAAAATCCATGCATACTTCCATAAAATATCAATGGACATTGAATGCAAATGTTTCTTTCTGATAAGCTCGATTATGTTTAATTTAAGTCGTGTTCACCTAACAATCCGCATACCGGTTTCAGGCTTCTTGGCTCCTTTCTCTGGTTCAATTTTATATTGAATCCTTTATGTGAAGAAAACCGTTTAAATTCGATTTTTCTATAGATTGATTTGTTGGAAATATTAACAGGATGTTCATAAAATCAGATGTGGAATCATCTGCGACTGAAAGATAAACTTTAGTCACTATCTTCCATCGGCAAGATAACCTCTTGTGGGGTATTCATGTTGAAAAGGGGAACATTCTCAATTAAATATTGAATAGAAATATTTTTCTGTGAATTGAAGAATCCCCGATAAATGAAGTTATTTTTTGTGAATGTCTAACAGAAAACAACTACTTCCCCGGCTCAAGCCACGCTATACATTGAACTGCATCTGATAGATATTCTGAAAAGACCCTAACTCAAAAGAAAAAATATGTAATTGAAAATTTGCATTTTTATTCAGATAGTTATATGATTTTCTATTCCAGTCTTGATAAAGATCTCATAAAGATGAATGAGGCAAAGAAAAATGTTTTTCAAAAAAGAGTACTCACCTGAAATAATTCGTAACATTGACGCAAGAGAGGCATCGCATTCACTAGGTCTTCAATACATTTTTGTAGACGAAAATCTATTTCACGATTCCACGATCATCAGGAAGACCGGAAGAAATGGGAAACACACTTTCAAGAAGCAATCTCTCTTTGCAAATAAGATGGAAAAAGTTAGAATAATTTCTTTTGGAGAGACCACTTCGAAATAAGTGTTTTTTGACATTGAAACCTGATATGGGGTATGATAGATTGATTTGTTGAAAATATGAACAGGATGTTCATAAAATCAGATGTGGAATCATCTGCGACTGAGAGATATACTCTAGTCACTATCTTCCATCGTTCAAGATAACCTCTTGTGGGGTATTCATGTTGAAAAGGGAAACATTCTCAATTGAATATTGAATAGAAATAGTTTTCTGTAAATTGAAGAATCCACGATAAATGAAGTTATTTTTGTGAATGGAAGATAGTGACTGAAGTTTATCTTTCTGTCGCAGATGATTCTACATCTTATTTTATGAACATCCTGTTCATATTTTCAACAAATCAATCTGTCATACCCCATGACAGGTTTCAATGTCAAAAAACACTAATTTCAAAGTGTCTCCCTGAAAGGAATGATTCTAACTTTTTCCATCTTTGCAAAGTGAGATTGCTTCTTGAAAATGTGTTTTCCTATTTCTTCGGTCTTCGTGATCGTGGAAAATAATTTTCGTCATCAAAATTGAGCTAGTAATGCGATCTCTCGTCGATTTACGATTATTTCTGGTAGCTCTCTTTGGAAAATATTTTTCTTTGCTTCATGATCTTTATGAGTCTCTTATCAAGACTGGAATAGAAAATCAAATAACTATTAGAATAAAAATGCAAATTCAATTACTAATTTTTTTTGAGTTAGGATCTTCAGAACTATCTATCAGATGAGTTAATATCCAACGTACTTTAGCGGAAGTATTATTTCTGATAGATGTCCTAAAATCAATATTCAATTGAGAATGTTTCCCTTTTCGACAATATGATGTTAGAAGATTGTTAGATGATCGATAGAGAAACCGATGGATACCAACAAAACGAAGCTTTTCCTCAGAAATAGCAATATCGTTGATTATTCTCTTTATTTCTTATTTGTCATTATTGTTTTTATTTTATCAATTGATTACATAATTGAAACTTCGAATATACACTTACGAGAACAAAAATCGGCCCACCGTAACAGTTTAAGTTCAAGCTCAGTTTAGGATGTGTTTACAAAATGAAAAACAGAGTATATCTGTCCGAAATGCGTATTCATTTACCTGTGTAATATTTTATGATCGCTAAATAATTAAAGATTAGTAAGCAATATTTATTTCATCAAGAGCAAGTGGGTAGATTTTTTTGGTCGTAAGTATAGATTGGGTTATTCCATTAAACGGCAATTAACACCTATTTCCTTAATTCACAAAATTATCTGAATTGGTACTATTTTTAGATTATATATTCAGTAAAACAACTTTCAAAAAGTTGAATTCCGCAGATGTATAATTGTGATATCACAATTTGGACAGTCTTTGATTCATATCCTGTGGAGATGTTCTCCAGTTCTTCAATGACCAGTTTTCATTCTAATAATGGTTGCTATATGTGTTTTTGAGATGTATGGAGCTTGACATACCCTAAAGAACCTCATCTGGTTTTTTTTTTCATTCAGGGATTTATGAAAGAGGCAGCTTCAATTTATATTTGCAGAAAATAATTCTTTCTTGCTGTCTCACCTGGTTTGTTTTCGTCAGCTACTTGAGATGGTAATCCTGTTCAAACTATGACATTGCCATGATATTCATTAAAGAATGACAAGCATGAACAAATAACATCCACTTTCAATAAGTATGTAAACATAAAACTTCACACAATCACTATGAATGTTTCAATATTTAATCCAACGTTCCACTTCAAGTACCAGCCGCAGTTTGTAGCTTGCATTTGATGACGATTCTACCAGAACTAAAATGATAATCTTGACTTAATATGTATTGAATGAATTATTGATGTATAGCAGGTTTTTCCCAATCGATGACAATATAAATCTGGTTTTGGGGACTAACATTTTTTATCCGGTATTCAAACCTGTTATGTTGCCTAATAATACTGTTATGTTTATGATATAACGAAAATAATAGTATGCTGCAAAGTTGGTTCACCCAAGGGCGGGTAATATGATTAATTAATATTGAGATCCAAAGGTCAAGTATCATACAGTGTGGGATTCCCGATGAATTGTGATTTGTGAGTGATACTATTTCCGGTTTTCATCTGTATAACTAAATTTTCACAATTTGTCGATTATTCTTAATAGAAATACTAATTTCATGTAACAAATTTCAAAATTCAGCGTAAAAAATGTGTCAAATGAATATTTGTTATGACTTTCTGATATCCGACCATTCCATCGTGAAAAATTAGAAAAAAGTTGAATGAATATGATATGATATGATGGAAAAATAATGACAGTTTGCTTTATAACTTTTGTCCGCAAATGCTTCGTTTTCCGAGATACGGGGTGTTAACGTTTTTCTTAAAAACTGACTATTGATTTATTGCTCTGAAACCGGTCGAAATATGCAAATGAAATTTGGTGAGTTTCAAGAGGTAGTTATTGCGCATTTTTCGACATGCAATTAAGAATTTTATATTCATCATTGGCATGCATACGGATAATTATCTCAATTTTTTTGAAGAAAAAAATGGTACGCCACCGAAATATTTCGAATAAAGAATAGTTTTTAAATTTTTTGTTCGATTTGTGACAAAAAATCTCGACTAACTTTTTTTTGTATGGGGCGCCGTTTTTATGCAAAAAAATAAAACATCTTAACGCGTATTTGTCATTACTTTGATACATTATCTAGTAGCAATGCTAGTAGGCTACTGTCAACATTCTGTTAAATACGAATATTTCAACGAAATGTCAAATTAGCGTTTCTTCATCTTGAAGCTTTTAGTTTGGTATAACATTAATGATAATAAGTAATTAACTTTTCTTTTATCAAAAAAATGGAAAATTATAGAAATGCGGAATTGTCAGACATGCATTTTGTCTATGGTCGAAGTAATGGAAATGGTCGGCAAGCTCGACGATTGTATTCTGAGTTGTATCCAGGACGTAGGTACCCCATCACACAATATTTGCTCTTCTTCTCCAACGTTTGCGCGAAAATGGTACAATTAAGAAACAAAGGACTGCGGGCGCCCTAGAGAAGTACGAACTGTGCAACTGGAAGAAGCAGTTCTCGAGTTAATTGCGGAGTCACCTGAAACAAGTACTCGAAAAATGGCCAACATACTGAATGTAAGCAACTTCACTGTATTTGAAATTCTTAAAGAACAGCAATTGTATCCGTTTCATATTCAACGTGTGCAAGCTTATACTTAGAGACTTTTTTCGCGCCTAGTTTTTTGCCATTGGATTCTTCATCAAATCACTCAAATTCCTAATTTTTCAAATAGTGTTTGGTTTACTGACGAGGCTAATTTTGGACGACAGTGTATACGAAATTTTCATAACTATCACCTCTGGGCTGAGGAAAATCCACATGAAGCTCATTTTCAGCATCAGTTTTCAGTAAATGTATGGCTTGGGGTACTTGATGATCATTTAATCGGTCATATTTTCTCCCACAACGACTAACAGGCGACTCCTACCTTAATTTCCTACAGGAAGAGTTACCTAGTCTTCTTGAAGAAATTCCTCTACAGCTGAGACAACACTTCTGGTTCATGCATGATGGTGCATCAGTCCATTTTAGCATTCATTGTACGTTAATCACTTAGATACATTATATCCAAATCGTTGGATAGGTAGGGGAGATACGGAACAAGGGCCTGCTCGACCTCCGGATTTAAATTCTCTAGATTTTTGCATTTTGGGGTTTTCCTGAGTCATTAGTTTATTCCACTCCCGTCGAAAATGTTGAAGACCTGACGAATTGAATTATAGAGACAATAAGAAATACACCAGGAATATTTGCGCGAATACGACAATCAATGAGGCGAAGGGTTGAATCTTGTATCACGTCTGAGGGAGGTCATATTGAACATTTGTTGTAGCTTTGCGCCTATTTATTTATTAGTGTTATTTTCTGTTATTGTTCTGGTTTAACGTTATTGTATTAGATATTTAGATAATATATTAAAGAAATGAAAAATACGCGTTAAGATGTTTTATTTTTTTGCATAAAAACGGCGCCCCATACGAAAAAAGGCAGGAGAGATTTTTTGTCACAAATTGAACGAGAAATTCTGAAATACTTTTTTATTCGAAATATCTCAATGGCGTACCATTTTTTTCTTAAAAAGAATTGATATGCGCGCCAATGATGAATATAAAATTCTTAATTGCATAACAAAACATGCGCAATAACGACCTCCTAAAACTCACCAAATTTCATTCGAATATTTCGACCGGTTCAGAGCATGAATAAATAGTCAGTTTTTAAGAAAAACTTTAACACCCGTATCTCGGAAAACAAAGCATTTGCGGACAAAAGTTATATAGCAAACTGTCATTATTTTTTCATGCAGAATCACCTCCTGAAGTTTGTCGCACATATTCACTAACACCCTGTATATCAAGCAAAATACTTGTCTATACAAGGAACATACGAGTATAGAAGGAAGTTATGTAAATGAGTGAACAAAATTCAGTTGAAGAAAACATCTTTGTTGATAGTAATAATGATTTTTCTAAATCAGTCTGTAATAATTCAATTTGAATAATTGAATAAATACTATCATATCCAATTGATCGCACCAAAATGATTGTCTTTATTTTCTTATTAGACTGGACATCCAGTTGAATGTTTTGTTCCATTAGTAGAAATTAATCATTCACGCGACAATCAGTCGTTTGTTTTCTGTGCGTCTGTCATAGCCGCTTTTTTTCAGAGATGGGGAAATTTTACTCAAAATATATCAATATAAAAACTTCAAATGGTTGGTACCCAAAATAAAGAAGTTTTCGAATATCAAGTGATGTACTATTCAGAAACTTAATTTTTTGAATTTTGTGAACGTGTTTTTAGATATTTTGAAAATATGCATCTGAAAATGATCCCCTCTATATCTGAAACTGTGGAAAATCAACCTACCTATCGTACGGTGAATATAGAGTGTTGAAGTTAAGTTTTTTTTTTTTATCGATTAAATTTTGTTGAATGGTTCCGTGTCTTCATTAATTGATTCATAATCGGGGTAACAAGACCCCGTTTATGAACGAATACATTTTCCAATTTGTACAAAATTACTTTCATTTGAAAATTTATCGATTTGAATTGGAGGACATGCCTTGAAAATAAATCTCTGCATTTAATAAGCGAATTTTCTAAAACACAAATCACATTATTTCCCAAATATTTCAATTAACCAAAAACATACATTCCAAAATATAAATCATTTTAACAGATTATTGTTGAATTTTGTCGATGTTTTCGTCAGAGAGGCATTGATTCCAGAATAAAGTAAATTTATCTGTAATGGTAGTGCAATACTTGTAACTGTGTCCTGTAATTTTCAATAACTGTTGTTCTTCCACGTCTGCCTATACTAAATGAGAAAACCAATTTGTCATTTTTCGATTTTTTACGTTAATTGAACATTGCTCATCGTACCTTTTTTCAATAATTTTCAATGTTCATTTTTACTTACAGGTCCAACATGGACTAGATTTCAAAAGGAAACCGTTTGTAATATTTTTGTAATATTTTTGACCCAATTTATGAATCAGAATTTATTAATCAGAACTCATTGTTTACTATAAGCAATCGAAATATTTTTGACTTCATTTATGGCGAAAATGGGATTGCGTTCTAATCTGTCCGAATCGTTACCATAAGTATTGGTTACATTAAAAAACTCATTCAGTCCTCCATCTCTCCATACGAGTGTCTATGGAGCTATGAACATTTTAGTGTCCACATAGCAACAGTTGATCAAATTAATTTGACAATTTTCTCTAGAATTTTGTCTCCTTTTTCGGTTCTTTTTTATTATTTTTTGCATTTTTGCACCTTCAAACTTAACACTTATGAGGAGATTGAAAAAACAACCGAATTTGGAGACATATTCTCCTCGTAACATTCAATTTTCGCATATTAACCAGTCTTATAATATAGGGGAGAGTGTGTATGAAAGAGCCGATGTAATTTTTTCAATTTATCATAGTTTAATTTTACTCTTTACTCGGCAACACTGGATAGCTGTCACCCACAGAAATTTGACAGTTCTACGAAAACAAGAAGTAACAATTCAGTGGGTGAACCAACATTCATCCCCCATTTTCCTACCCTTAGGAGTGAAATTTTTCCGTCAAATCCAAGTGGCACCAACTTCGACGTATACCCTATCTATTGAAAATAGAATCATCAAAATCGGATAACTCTGTAAGAAGTTGTGCGTGGTCATACATAAAAAAAACGCGTCGATTAGAGAACCTCCGCCTTTTTTTTTTCGTCGGTTGAAAAAGCAGGAAAATTTTCCAAATAAACACTAGTATATTTTATAAAGATTTCGATATGAAATCACATTTAATAATTCTTCAGTAAGGATGTATCATATGTTTATTCTGAGGAAAATAACATATTGTTCCGCAGTTAAAGGGCGACAGAATGGTTTCCTGTTGGCGCGGAATTCTTTCATAATTTTCTGAACGTGGTGGCTCTTCGAGGAAATGAATAATAGTTTAAAAAAACTGAAGAACACGCTTTTTATAAAAAACCGAACTGAAAAATAAATAAATAATAGTTTGAAAAAACTAAAAAACACTCTTTTATAGAAAACCAAACTAAAAAAGTAGAAAATAAATTTTAATAAATTTGAATTAAGAATAGTGTAATTTTTTTTAATAAATATAAATTAATAATAATGTAAATGAAAAAAAAATATTTTATTTAAAAAAAAGCGTGGGGTGCTTTTTAAATTCAGATTACGCACCCCACGCTTTTTTAAAATAAAATATTCTTTTTTCTTATTTACATTATTATTAATTTATATTTATTAAATTTTTTTAACTATTCTAATTCAAATTTATTAAAATTATTTTCAATTTTTTTAGTTTGGTTTTCTATAAAAGCGTGTTTTTTAGTTTTTTTAAACTATTATTTATTTATTTTTCAGTTCGGGTTTTTATAAAAAGCGTGTTTTTTAGTTTTTTGAAACTATTATTCATTTTCTACTTTTTAGTGTGGTTCATTTATAAAAGCGTGTTTTTTTCATTTGTTTAAACTATTATTCGTTCCAATCTACTATTAATTCCGTGATTACTATTAGTAACTGTAATCAGTTTCCAAATCATTAATGTGTACAGCTGTATTAATGGTCAAATCTCGATGTAAGAAGTCATTCAAAGATTTTAACGTTGTCAATATATACAGTGAGCCGCCATCTTGAATGTTTCAGTTTTTACGGAAGAATCATAATATTCGACTCCGAAAACCCCCACATACCAATTTTGAATAGAATCGGACCATAATCACAAAACTCGTCCACCATTTTGATGCCGCCATCTTGAATTCTTCAATTGTCACGGAGAAATCATAAAATTCGACTCCAAAAACCCCCACATACCAATTTTGAATAGAATCGGACCATAATAACAAAACTCGTCCACCATTTTGGAGCCGCCATCTTGAATTTTTCAATTTTGACAAAAGTATCATAATCTCTGACTACGAAAACTCTCAGATACCAATTTTGAAGCGAATCTGACCATAATCACAAAACTCGTCCGCCATATTTGAGCCGCCATTTTGTTTTTTTCCCACACAAAAATTCCCCAATGCATTGTCACCAGAATTATGTACACCCGCCAAATTTCAAATCATTCGGACATCCGGAAGTGGGTGAAAATCAAGTCCAAAGGAGTCGGTTACAAACAAACAAACATACAAGTGAAGCTAATATAAAGCGTGTTATAAAAAAGCTAGTACATTTCCTTTCTGCAAGAAAAATCTCAGAATTATATCAAAGCATCATTAGTATCTGTTCTAGCATGTAGTGGAAAGTAGGTACTGCCAATGAACTCGAAAAATTTCCTATGGGAATAATCTCATTGGAGACTGGTAATTTCCGAAATTCCAATCCCTCTGGATCCAATTAACATTATGGTAATCGATTTTTTTATCACTTCATTAGCTGAAGATACGTGTTATTTTATCAAAGGTCATTGAATACTATCAAAATAGGGTTGTTATTTCAAATGCATTTATTTCCTATGTTTTTTAAACAACTAATTTAGTTTTGTCTGTGAAAATAAGCAGTTGAATAAACTTTCATTTCAGCTGTATTGATGTTTTGAATAACCATTGGAGAAATCCTCGAAGATTCTTCAGAAACCTTCCAGAAGTTAATACTTACTAACATTTTCATTACGTTCAATAGTGAACTTAATGAAAATATTTGTTCTACCCATGAAAGTATTGTATTATTCAATGTGTTCGCCATTTTTCATTTTTATATATTGTTTGCAGAAAAAACACTTTTTCAAGAACTGAAATCGAGCAGATTTATGAGTTGAATAAGAATTTTATGATTGACCTTGCTATTACAATGAATTTTAAGTTTCGATTATTAGCTAAACACCGCTTTCGATGGTGTCGAATAACTTAGACTAGTTACTATAAATACCTATCCTATGAAAGTTAACATTTTTAAAATAATCTATGGAAATCACAACCATATTATGTTTGTTTAGTGACATTTCTTTAATGGAGTAACAAAAAATTGAACCGACTAAATACGGAACTGAAACGTAAAAAATAAAATAAACCTTCTTAGTCTCAATAACTAAGCTCCTAAACTAATGTAAGTAACAAATTTTGAGTCGGCGCCAAACGAACAATCAACGAAGATCATTAAATTACTTAAAAAAAAATTATCAGAATGTCACCGCGCAACTCGATGCCATCATTTCACGCCTTATCTGATTCATTTGCTTGTTTGTTTGGCGCCGACTCAAAATCAGTTACTAACATTAGTTTAGGAGCTTAGTTATTGAGACTAAGAAGGTTTATTTTATTTTTTACTTTTCAGTTCCGTATTTCGTTGGTTTAATTTGTTGTTGAAAAGTTTTTATTTTTCAATTTTTTGTAGCTGATATCTACTAATTACTACCTACTTGTTTTTTGATTACTTCCAAAATACTTACTTACCCACCTTTCTTCAACTATTACCAGTTAAATAATATGATTATCTACTTTTACTATTTGTTGTTATATAAATTATTTTTTTTGTTCTGGTTAGTTAATTTCATAACTTTGTTTATCATTCCTTTCTCTCATAGAATATAATGATTGTGACGGATGTAGGAGAACCAAATGACACAAATTAATGACATTAGCGATCTGTCATTGTCAACTACGTATCCTCCTCAGACCCCAGGTATCATATATGATACCTCAGGTTTATATTTCATTCTCGGCCTACAGCTCCATTTCGCCCCACGTACTCGATGGTATCATATAGAATACCCTGCTAAATATGCGCCTCATTTTTTTATGCGATGTTGGTTGCGTACGGCGGCAAGAAAAGTCAGTCGATTGTTTATGTTTACAAGAGCACGTGCTAAGATGATGCCTCTACCCCGAAATAAAAGTGAGTAATTTTTTTTTGGTGTTTTATTGATATATATATATATATATATATATATATATATATATATATATATATATATATATATATATATATATATATATATACACTGTGTCCGTAAAGTATGGAACAAATTCATTTTTAGCTAAACAGGTCATTTTAAGAAATAATCCTGAAACACGTCGATTTTTGATGTTAATTTACCGTATTTTAAAATAATAATCTAATATACAGGGTGAATAACGTTCGAGTAATGACGTCACCGTCATTTTTTTTAAATGGAACACCCTCATTTTGTCTCAATTTTCGGATTACTCTAGCTGAGCTGATTCCAAAAATGTATCACATGTTGATTCCAATTGGTACAGGGTGACAAAAATACAATAGTTTTGTGTGTGCTCATAAAGTAACGCGTAACATTCTTTATTAGGTAAATTAACAATATTATCAAAAATACTTATTGTCTAGCGGACAGAATATGCTGGAATACATGACTTTATGAATGTTCGAACTGCAGCCCTTGCTGTATTTGACAGTAACCCAAACGGAGTACAAATTCTTGTTGAACCTTGTGTATGGTTTCTTGCGTAATATTGTTTAGTTCTGTTCGAATTTTCTCTTGTACATCTGCAATATTTGCTGGTTTCGTTTTATAAATAACATTCTTCAGATGGCCCCACAGAAAATAATCCAAAGGATTTAAATCTGGTGACCTCGCTGGCCATTCAGTGGGTCTACGTCTACCAATCCACCTGTTCGGAAAAATTTCATCTAGGTACCTTCTAACATCTACAGCATAATGTGGAGGTGCACCATCCTGTTGAAACCATAAACTTTCATCAAAACCTCCAGGATTACGTCTGCTGGGAAACAAATTACGTAAAGTAGGTACGAGATACCCCCTTAAAAACTCATGGTACGTTGCCCCGTTTAAATTACCTTCGAAAAAGTAGGGTCCGATGATTCGATTTCGTACAATTCCAGCCCATACATTTACCTTTTGAGGGTATTTGTATGATGCTCACGCATCCAGTGGGGGTTTTCTTTTGCCCAGTATCTACAATTCTGACGGTTAACCTCACCTTTTAACATGAAAGTGGACTCATCAGAAAAAATAATGTTTTGTATCAAGAGAGAGTCTCGGTGACATTTATCCATCATTTCTTCGCAAAATTGGAGTCTTCTATCGGGATCATCTTCGTTTAATTCTTGCACAAGTTTGATTTTATAAGGATGCCATTTTTCAAGCTTCAATAGTTTGTGTACCGTTGTTTTGCTAACACCGATATAGCGACTAACTTTACGAACAGAAGTGTGCGCATCTTCTTCAAAACTCAGTAAAACATCTAATGCTGTATCAGCATTTGCAGGGGGACGACCTGATTTGCGTACATTTTCAACATTACCAATTTCTCGAAATTTCGTTTCAATCTTACTGACTATTGAACGCGTTATAGGTCTTTCTGGATATTTATCATTAAACAAATTGCACACTTCCATCTGAGTTCGCGATCTGTCTCCATACCCAATCATCATAAGAATTTCAATTCTTTGTTTTACACTTAACTCCATTTCTACTTCCAATTAAATCTAAGCAATCATTCGAATATTCACGAATACCAAAAATATTGTAGTACTAAACTGTCACTGAACATCAATAAATTACTAAACAAATAATGACATTTCCCAAAAAGTAGACGACTATGTTTTTATAAATAGATAAGAAATTTTTTGTCATATTCTGTCTGCTAGACCACAAGTACCAAACATGTTTGGAAACAGCTCATTTCTATTACTCTAAACATGTAGCAAACTACGGGGTGTTACATTTAAACCAATTGCCGCTAGACAATAAGTATTTTTGATAATATTGTTAATTTACCTAATAAAGAATGTTACGCGTTACTTTATGAGCACACACAAAACTATTGTATTTTTGTCCACCCTGTACCAATTGGAATCAACATGTGATACATTTTTGGAGTCAGCTCAGCTAGAGTAATCCGAAAATTGAGACAAAATGGGGGTGTTCCATTTAAAAAAAATGACGGTGACCTGTTTAGCTAAAAATGAATTTGTTCCATACTTTACGGACACAGTGTATATATATATATATATATATATATATATATATATATATATATATATATATATATATATATTTGTTGAACGTGTACTACAGAACATATGGAAAATATGGGTTCTGTTTTAAATATTACAAATATTTCGCAATGGGGGATTCGGTTAACGTATCATGGGTGATACCTTGGGTCTCACTGACTACAAAATTTAATTTCAATGTAAAAATCAGATTTTGGGGATTTTCACGAGGAAACAAATATAGTTTACTTTTTATTTGAAATATTATTTTTTTAGGGCCTTTGACCGAGTTGGAGCTCAAAGAGATTGCTCTCAACTTAGACCTCGATCAGTCGGACCTCGATGATCTTTCTTTGGACGATGATGAGGATGAGGTTGATGGAAAATGTGGTTCCCGATCCAGATGATATAGAGATCGCAGACAACATGAGCGATTCATCGGATGAGGAGCCTCTTGCCCACTACCTACCAGCTTACCAGAAAAAATGCCACGTACTCGTCAGTTTGAACCAAGTCAATTCAATTTTCAAGAAGAAAACATAGACTGAGTTAGAACAACCAAATGCCTACCTAAATAAATATATTTCGGATGAGTTTTTCGAAGACGTTGCCCTTTTCACAAACATGCGCGAAGTTGCTGATAAAGGTCGTTTCCTTGAAACATCCGAATATGAAATGCGAAAATTTTTGGAGCTTCCATGTTGATTGGAATTTATGGTCTACCGAGGATTAGGATGTATTGGGCGCGAAACACAAGAGTACCTATTATTTCAGACAACATATCCAGCAATCGGTATTTCCAACTCCGATCGCGCCTAAAACTTGTGGAAGATCAGAAAATTTCCAAAGAAGAAAGGAACTTGGACAAGTTTTGGAAAATAAGGCCAATGTTAGACACGGTGCAAAAAGGATGCCGTAATAATAAAAGGACTCGATATGTATTAATAGATGAACAGATGATACCATTTCATGGGCAAGTTAAAATGCGTCAATTTGTTAGAGGCAAACCCATTCCCGTAGGATTGTAGAATTTCGTCATGACAACGCCAAAAGGGGTCCCATTAGACTTTTATCTTTACGAAGGAAAGGGATCGTCTGTGGACTCGTGCTTGGTGAAAATACCCGAAAAACTTGATGTAGGTGGTAGAATGGTACTGAAACTCACAGAGACCCTGCCAATAGGAGTTTCAGTCTTCACCGACCGATACTTTACCTCAATTTCGTTGATCGACTTACTCTCCTCGAGACAAATAACTCTAGCTGGTACAATTATGGCTTCTAGGATTCCGAAAAACGCAGCATTTTTAAATGATAATCAATTGAAAAAATCAGGTCGTGGTTCACATGATGGGTTAGTTAGAGAAGATGGAAAGATTATTCTAACGAAATGGTTCGATTCTAGGCCAGTGCATTTTGCTTCCTCTTCCTCTGGCATTGAACCTTTAGGTAGTTGTATTAGATGGTCTAAGACTGAAAATAAGTACATTGCAATCAAACAACCAGCATTGTAGCCGATTACAATGCTAAAATGGGAGGTGTTGATTTACTAGACAGGGTGATTGGAAAATATGCAATGCGTGGACGTACCAAAAAATGGACAATACGTGCAATCTACCACTTTTTCGATTTCGCAGTAGCTGCATGTTGGCTCGAATATCGTCAAAATGCCAGTACAAGAGGCTTGAGGAGAAAAGACACTTTGGACTATCTTGATTTCAAATTATCCGTTGCTCAATATTTGATTTTAACTAAAAAACCTTCTGAACAAAGTGAAGGAAATTCGGAACAAAGTGAATGTGAAGAAGAAGGGACACCACCTCTGAAACAAAGGAAGGTACAACCTGTTCCGGATAGAAGAGTCAGGACCGTTGGTAACATCCACCTACCAGTATTTACGAAGCAAGAACAAAAAACGAGATCAAAATGTCGATTCCCAAAATGTGGTAAATTAACGTTTGCCAAATGTAACGCATGCAATATTTATCTTTGTTGTACCGTTGACAGAAATTTTTTCGCGCTTTTTCATTAATAAAATGTTTTTATAGGTCTGTTGTTTTTGCATGCCTCTAGACCCAACGTATCATATAAGATACCTTTTTTTTACAGAAAAAAAAGAAATAATATTTGGACCCAGTCTTCAATAAAAAAGTAGGTTTGCTGAATAAATATATTTACCCTGGACCTTGGGTCTGAGGAGGATATGTGTGCCAATGTTCACAAGTGAAAAATCAATTATTCCCCATATTTCTACCCGTAAGGGTGGATAATTCCGTTTGAAATCCAAATATGATCAACTATGAGGTATACCCTATCTAATAAAAAAAGAATCATCCAAATCGAAGAACCCTGATTGAATCGGCAAACGGACCAGAATTCAGAGGGGGATCAATATCCTTCATTTTGCTACCCTTAAAGGTGGATTTTATCTTTTAAATTCAAATGGGACTACCTTCGAGGTACACCCTATCCACTGAAAAAACAATTATCGGAATCGGACGTCTCAGTAAAAAGTTATGCGTGATCATACATAAAAAAAAATATGCGTCGACTAGAGAACATCCTCCTTTTTGGTTTCGTCGGTTAAAAATGGTTTACAGTGAGGAAGAAAAAGTTCAAATATATACTTGTTTCATACAAAACAACAAAAATAAACGGGCAGCAAAAAGTGCATATAGGGTGTTGTATCCAAATTATCCAACACCGTCAGGAAATACATTCAAAAATATTTACCAAAAGATGAATAATACCTTCAGTTTTAGTGGAAAAAAGCGTGTAGTTCAAGAAAACCAGGAAGAACAGCTAGATATAATGCTTCATTACGAAGGTAAGCCTATCCACATCAATTCGCGAATAGACTTTTTTGAAACATGGTATTATTTTTTTGAAAATTCTGAATGTAGTTTAAAAAATGTAGCCCATCGATTATGTGAAAGTTTTTCTAAAATCCAACGTACTTTCAAAAAGAAAAACCACAAACCATATAAAATTTTAACGGTACAAGTTTCAACACAGACTCATAAGTGGAAAAGGCTGGAATTTTTCCAACAAATGAATCAACATTTGAATGAAGATCCCGATTATTTAACTGAAATATTATGGACTGATGAGTCATCCTTCTGTACGGCAGGAGTTTTCAATAGGAAAAAACGAAGGTCGTGGAAAAAAAGGACAACAGATCAGTAAAACAAATAGAGGAAACAGGAAGAAAAATTGTTAGCGTTTGGTGCGGAATTTTTAGAAATAAAATATAGGGCCAATATTTTATGATTATATATTAACAGGAGTTACCTATCAAAAAATACTCATCCCAGGAGTAGAAGATATTCTTTTACAGAATTTTTCAGAAGCCGAGCTTTCCAGTATAATTTGGTGTCCTACCCGTTCAAGAACATTTGAATAATGTATTCCCAATATGGATAGGAAATGATAAAAGTGTTAAATGGCCACCTAACAGTCCGGACTTCACCCCTATGGATTCAGTTTTCTGGGGATTTCTAAGAGACATCGTTAATAATAATAATCATGAAAATATTCAACTCATTAAAGACACGATTCGACTTGAAATAGAGAATCTGAATGTCAATAATGAAGAAATTTCCAATAATAATGATAATAATATTTTATTCCACTGAGACCATATTCATGGTATTGGACATGTCAAAAATATAAATATAAAAATCTATACACCTATAATACATGAAATTTCATTCTACGAGACCGCAAAGAAGACTCGAAGACTTACAGGCACATAAATAACAGTTATTATACAATTTCAGTTATTGTTTACATATAGACATTTAGAGACACAATGTTCAGTATAATTTAACAGTCAATACAATTTTATTACAGTTAAGAAGTAAGAAACTCGCTTGGGCTATATATGCATTTCTCAATCAGATAACTTTTTAGTTGTTTTTTGAAACGTATTTCATTTCTTTCACTTTTTATTGATTCCGGGAGTATATTGAAAAACTTTATACCACTATTGAGGACTTTTTTCATATAAGGAAGTTCTGTGGTGAGGAATTTGTAGCAAATTGCCATGCCTAGTTTTATAATTATGACTATCATCATTATGTGTTAGTGAATCTATATTTTTACTGACAAGCAAAATACATTTGTAAATATATATATACTGGGAACTGTTAAGATGTTATTATCTCTAAAATATGGTTTACATGAGTCTGTAGGTTTGATACCAAATATAATACACTTATAAATATGAGAAGACGTTATCAATTATGCATTGACAATACTTGTGGACATATTGAACATCTTTTATGAGTTATCATGTTATTTAAATTTCCCAAATAAATCTTTGTTATCTATCTTTATATATATATATATATAATTCTACTGTACGTGTGTGGCACTGAACTCCTAAACGGCTGGAACGATTTGAATGGTTTTTTTTGTATGCGTTTGGGTGGCGCCCTGGATGGTTTAGATTCACAAATCAGCCCGGCAGATGGCGCTGCAATCGGTATCATAAACGGCTGGACCGATTTGAATAAATTTTTTTGTATGCGTTTGGGTGGCGCCCTGGATGGTTTAGATTCACAAATCATCTCTCTAAATGTTAAGGGTGGTCCACCCCTTAATTTATTTTTTATTTTTTAGAAAACATTTTTTGTTTTTATTTTTTTATAATATAGCATTCAAAAATACATACAACTCTAAATTTTCACCCTTCTACGATCAACCCCTATTTTTTTGGCAAGATTTTTATTTTTATTCTGTCATGACTGGGAATAAAAAAATTCATATTACTCTTAATTTCCACCCTTCTACGATCAACCCCCTTTTTTTTTTATAGAAGAAACGGGATAACAGGAAAACGGGATAACGGGAATAACGGGATAACGAAAAAACGGGGAAACGGGATGACAGGATAAGGGGATGAGGGGAAAACGGGATGACTGGATAAGGGGATGAGGGGAAAACGGGATAACGGGATAAAGAAAAAGTGGGACAACGGGATCAACGCCTGAGTAGAGCGATGAAATTGTTATTTATTTGTGGCAAATAAAACATTGGTTTCAAATAAAATAAGTATTTTCATGACTGATTACGGAAATAACTACATGTGAGTTGCACTCTCAATGTGATTATTGTTATATTGGACAAAGTAGAATAAAAATGGAAATAAGGATGAAAGAACATTTCAAAAAAAATTTCATCAGAAGGCTTATCTACATGATATTCAGGTATTTTCGGCTTCATTTACAACAAATAGTTCACTACTGATGAATACTCTGGAACAGAGTAAAAAAAAACACATGCTATCACACATATTCACACACTGAGCTCCCCATCTTACTTATGTCTCTCTCACGTATTTATTATGTTTGCACTTGAAATTGATCAAATTTAAATAAATTCATTTATTGAAACAAATTACCTCGCTATCCATTTCTTGAAAATATTATCTATCTTTTTAATTCAAGCCTATCAAGTCCTTTTCTTTTTCCAAAATAAAAATTCTTTTTATCTTCACCAGTCGACATTCCAACTTCATTGTCTATTGTTTATTATTAGTGCCGTTATGTTTACATTTCTCGTTAGAGTACCTGAAGATGGCAAGAAAGCTTACCGAAATGCATTGCCATTTTTTCTATTGAAATAAATACCTTCATTGCCTCACATTTTCTACACAATTAGTAAAATACATTTTACAAAATATACATTTATTGGATAAAAGATAAAAACCAATCATTGAATTTACTGGCATCTGTGAAAACAACGTAGTTGCTTAGGTCACATGTTCTGGAATGATTGTCCGAAATAGACATCGATACAACACCTCTCAACATCCATCGTCCTCGTTGTTGAAGGATAAATCCACTACCACTGTCTCCATTACAAGGTCCAGAACCATTTCGAAATCCTGAAATTGAAAGGCATCGAGAATTATTTACAAAATGGTAAACGATAATATATAAACGGTGGAATCTATTATTTATATATATATATATATATATATATATATAATACATTTACAGTGTGTCCAATTAAGTAAGCACCATATGGAAAACTTTTTTATTATTTGTTTAATGAATAAAAGTTATTCCTGATAAAAAATTCTGCATGGTCCAAAGTAAAATAATCAGATATTAGTTTTTTGCATTTATATACGAGGTTTGTTGAAAACTGTGAATTTTGCTCAAGAGTAAAGTACCTTTATTTTTTTCAATAACTACGGTCAGATATCGAATATTTTCCATCTACCATAAAAAACAAATTTTGTTATTTTTACTAACTCTTCCCTGTATTAGCATTGATAATTCATGACCACAGATCAACATTTAATCTAAGATGCACTGACAAATTCTGTGTAGTATCAATTTGTCTGCACGTTGACATTTAATCTAGGATGCACTGAAAAAAATAATTTTTTGATAGCAAACGTCAAAACGCCAGTTAGAATTTATAAATGTTATAAATGTTACTTTTTAGTTAACTTGTTATCTTCTGTTTGACTTTTCATTTGTAAAATAAATTATTATGATATGCATGCATTAATTATTCTAATGAAATAGCAAATTGTTAGATAACTTACCAATGAACTAAAAAATTATTATGTTTATCAAAAAATTAATTTTTTTTTTAAAAGCAGATAATATTGGGTATCTGACCGTAGTTTTCAATTCGAATCAACTTTTTTCAACAAAGATTGTCGATATTGTAAAAAATAAAGGTACTTTACTCTTGAGCAATATTTACATTTTTTAACAAACCTCGTATACAAATGCAAAAAAATTATATTTGATTATTTCAGTCTGGGTTTTAGGCCATGCAGAACTTTTTATCCGGAATAACTTTTTTTTCATAAAACAAATAATAAAAAATGGTGGTATATATATATATTGAGAATTAGAATTAATTTAAAAATACAAAACATATCTCAGCGGGAATTAGGATACAAAGTTTTCCGGCCTCTATAAGCCACTGATGATTCAGAATTGATTTAATCAATGGTCGAAAATAAAAAAAACAGTCAAAATGTAAAAAAGCAAAAACGATCACAGTTGTAATTGATTGAAGTGAAAATATTCATTCTGAACATCGAGAATATCCCATAAATGTACCTGGATAAAAAAAAACACCAAGGCTTAAATTTGAGATCAAATAAATATTAAGTATTGGAGTTCAATGAATTAAGTACGGGTGTCGACAAAATAGCCTGCGACAATTCTTGTATATGAATTCGTAAATAAGCAACCTTACAGCAGCATGCAATTGAGGATAAGATCCCATGAGAAATCCTTGCTTCAAGCTCCGTGTGTGACTAATTTCTTGTTGGTGACCAAAAATGCTTGACGTAAATTACTGCCACACATGCAGACTTCGACTAAATCAAACTACTAAAACCTCACCGGTCGGAGAGATTTGTTTCACATCATAAAATTTCAAACAATTGTAAGTAATACTACTGTTCAAGAGTGGAAAAGCGATCGTTTACCTATAATAATAATCATTGATATTCCTATATAATTTACAAAAATATATAGGAATAGTTAGATGGTCAAAGATTCATCAAGAGAGAAATTCACCTATATTGTAGAAGTAATTTTCATGAAAAATAGTTCTCAGCCTTAAGTCTAAAACTTATTTTGTATCTTGCGAAAAAAATTTTTTTTTAAAAAAAAAAAAGGAATATCAAAATTATTCTTCACAGTGAGCTTTCCACCAAAAATTATAAAAAAAAAACAATTATAGGGTCATGGCTGCTCTGGATGATGATATTATTATAACCAAATCGAAGTCGAGAGATTATATTCTGGTGAAATTGAAGAATTTTGGTCCTGTCAATATTGAAAAATAGATCATTGTTGATGGAACAGTCGGTTGCAAGTACTTCATTCGCCATCCAACGAAACCGAACTAGGAGCAGAAAAAATCTAAGAAAAGTCATCTGCATATGTAGTGTAGTCTAATTCTACGAGTAGAGTCTCAATTTGATTAACATATAATATGAATAAAATTAGTCCCACAATAGATCCTTGAGGGACAACCATATTGATAGAAACTGACTCAGAATCTATTTCATATTGTTCACGATTTTTCAGAAAACTGACAGTAAGTTGTACCAATTTTCAAGTCCCTGTATAGAAGAACTGAGATTTCAAGAATCTGTCAATTACTAAAATGAATTCATAATGATCAACAATTCTCATATGAGATGATCTGTCTAAACAAATTATTAACAATTTTTTTTCAACCACACTGAAAATAATATCTCAAATTTCATTGATTTAATAAAAACATAAGGAAACTATGATGGATGAACAAGTATAATTCCAAATCAACTGTATGAAAGTTGTATATAAGTCAAAGATGTTTATAAACATACTCTTGTACAAAATACCTGAAACTCTACTAATTAATAAATGAAACTATAAAAAAAATTTTTAAAAAGGATGACTGATTCATAGATATTTGAAATCTTTATACATACTTGATATAAAATTAATATGATTCAATAACATAACTGTGAAATAATTCAACAACAATAAGTTAACATATCACGGAATGTATTTCACAATGATGGGAGTCTTATTTTATGCATGATGCTACAAATAACTGGAGATTCTATAGAGGAGTTCAAAGTTCAAAGCTAATTTAATTTATGATTTGAAAAAAACAACAAATGACCATACTCAAATATGTGGTAAAAATCTAAGAAAAATACATTTTTACTTTGGGTAGCGATTTCGTAGAAAATAGAATATGCTTTTCAATCGAATAATAGTTGGAAGAAATCTGGTATGCCAAATTAATACAAAAATAAAGCTCACCCTTCTTCTACTAGTACAGATTCTGGATTTCACGCACAATATATTTATCAAACGATTTCTAAATTCTGATTATCAGTTATCGATTTATTTGCTATTTTCTTAGTTATTATTTTTAGTAATTGAGTACCGAATTTTCCTTGACGCGTACTGATTCTAGGTAAAACATTTTCTCGTTCCGATATTCTTATAGCATTTTTAAATATACATCTCAACTATTTCTATTTGACCGTTAAGATTGACTTTTATTCTGACTATATCGAATATTAGTACTCAAAATAGTTGGTACTTCGAGCTGTGTACTGAGCTGTGTATTGACTGAGACTTCAGTGAGGTTGGAATGAGTTAAGTGAGTGAGATTTATCCAATATTTTCATTCATCTTATATCCCACTGGTGGATGACGCCTACCCCAGGTGTGGCTATTAGTGTACCCAAATAACAGTTCGTGATGAAAGGTTTTCTTAATATTTATGATTTTTATTCTTTGTACTCGCGGTCTTTGGATGAGTAAACGAAGAGTTGCTTTTTGTTTGGGTCATTTTTATATTTTTTTTTTTCAGCGAGCCAGATAGTACCCACATATGTTGAGGATTATTCTTGGTGGGATACTTCCTTTCAGAGTTATTTTTATCGCGCGGCGATTATTCATGGTTATTTTTATAAAAAACAAATCCGAGTTTTTGTTATCTCTCAGCAGGGGACATTCCTAAGCGTGTTTACACTTCAAAACGTTGTGGTTTTTTGTTAGCTGTGATGAAACTTAATGATATATGATGGAATCCCTGATAATTTTCTATCTCACGGACTGACACCACACGCGTTGAAATGTCTGTTCATAAAGTTCATTTTTTATTAGGTTTTATGATTTCTGATTTTATCAGACATGTTTATTAGTTGATGGGTTTTTTCTTTTGCCTCATGTCATATTTTCGTCTGCATTTTCGACTCCTTAGAATGGATTATTCGTTAAAATACTCTTTACATTTGAGGTATATATATATATATATATATATATATATATATATATATATATATATATTCTCGGGTTATAACATTTTTGATAGCCTTTAACTAGGACCTGTAACTCCAGCCCTTTCGTCCACCTTGGATCCAGCAGTATACCAAACTGATGCATCCCTTTCTAGTTGAAGCCCGTTCGTTCTGCATATATGGGTTTTTTTATGACCACTTCTGATGGTTTGTACCTGGATTCTAGGGGAATATATTTCAGAAACTTTAAGTGTCCAGTCAGATTTCCAGCTTTCAAATTTGATGTCTGGTGCAGTCTGAAGGCCAAATGATATTGAATGAAAGCTTGTGAACAGCACAAGAATGTAACGAATTACCTCAAAAACCTACCGGACCATAATGCTAGAGTTTTTTTCGTAAAGATTTTCATTCCTTGTACAAGGAATGAGGGGGTTTATAAAACAATACTCACCAGCACAGAATGTTCTGTTCGAAGTAATATACTGGAATTGGTAGGAACTTCTCAAACATGTCTCTTGACCAACTATCGGCAACTGGGTCTGCTTCGGTTCCGCAGTCATGAGAATACCATTTTCGTCTTTGCCCCATCCCACCACTGTTCCTTGCCTTCCTGCAAAAGTAATCTGATATAAACGACCGAGGAATAAAATTTCATTTTTCTGTCTATTAATTTTAACCGTTTGCTTGGTGGAACAGCATTATATTTCTCAATATATTTTCGGGGATAATATAACTAGTACCATGATTATCAGCGGTGGTAGCAGCAAGTTGAAACCGATGAAAATAGAACCACTGCGGAGAAGTAGTTGTATATCATGTCACTACTAAACTCATCTCCTGAAGAAAAAACATATTCAATATAATTTTGCTTTTGTTCTCTGGGGTGAAAAATTATCCACTGAAATTTGTTCGTTGGCATGGCTACAACTTAAATCAGACACACCTGATTGGCTAAAAAGTGAAGGTGAATGATTTCCAAACTAATATTCGGTGATTGTTAAATAGTCTTTGTTAATCAGATTGAAATATTTTCAATGAAGTAAACGTCTAGAAACCACTGTTTTAATTCATGTGAATCACGTATATGTAAACCGGAAAGAGTAAATCAAAAATGCATTTGTTCTAATGGGATCCAAATCAAAAAGACTTTCCTCTATGTAATACCAAAATGTTTTAGGGGTTTCCAACGAAGGTAATCTATGGTGAGTAAGTAAAATCATGGACATATCGGAAACTCAATGTTTGTAGAATGAAAGAAAGAGGAGGTGAATTACATTTCATTTTATGTTACTTTAGAATAGCTGGAAAACAGAAAGTAAACAAACCGATATCTAGAGATCATAAAATATAAAATCAATCATGAATTAGAGACTTGCATAATGTAACTTTTTATTCAGTGTGCGCGTTCAATTGTGCTTCTGAAACATCGTAAATTTGAATTGTGAGCTTATTTGAATTTTCCATTTCTAAAATACAAATTTGTTTGCACACTCAAATCCAATATCATACCCATTGATAACATATCGAATTGAATTTAAAAATGATGACGCTTCAACATTGAATGGAGGAAATTTTTTCATAGGTGAGAGGAATTAGGTGATTGGGGATTAGGATAGTTGACCAGAATATTCGGATGGTCTTCTATCCACAAGCAACACATAAAATGAATCCCAACTAACAAATTGGCTTTCTAATTTTCAGGTAACAGAACAATTCAGTTTCATTGGCATTATATTGCGACTGTCGAAAAGCATATCTGTTGAATTAATATTGCGAACATGATTATTTTGTTCTTTGAAACCAAATTGTTGTTTAGATCATTGTTGAGAACGTTCTTAGAGTGAAATCATAAAACATCTCAAAGGATAAACTTGAAACAGTTTCTTAAACGTTTATACAATTCAAGTTATACGACATTTTAGCTTAGAGGACCAGTGTGATTTCTAGTAGTTTATTATCAGGTACTGTTCTGTTCTTTCGCAGATAGTTTTATAAATGGTTTATAAAAATTCATCAACAGATTACAGAATTGTTGTATTGGTGTTTCCTGTGATACTCTTTTACTTCAGAAAGCGATATGCTCCCTACAAAAACGGATAAATAACTATTCTATAACTGTACGAATGATATGCTCCTGAATGGTCTAACAAAGTAGTGATAGCACAATAAACTGTTATTGAACACAAAATGATATTGAAAATCACTTTTATAAAATGAAACTGTTACAGTAGTTTTTTATATTAGTTCGGTCTCTTTCTGTTTTCTCAAGTGTGTGTACATGTAAAATGACGTCAAGAACACAAATAAGCAGATGGAAAAACTAAAAAGAAGTGGCACTTTCCTTAGAAAAGTTAAGACCAACTATCAGAAAAATGTTCACGGCACTGCGGATTTTCGTATGAAGGTGAACAATCTGGATAATGAAGAAAATTTAGATCTAATAATTCATTAATACTCAACCAGCTCTGGGCATATGTGGTACACAAGCAGAAAACGTGCCAAATGATACCGAAGTGACCGAAAGTAACTGGGTTTCAGAGTTGGATTATTCTAAAGAGGATGTTATTTCTGAGATGGAAAAAGATGTGAAATTCAGAAATCATCTGAGATCATGGGCGGTCTCCTTCAACATATCCCATTTGGCTATGAAAGATTTATTGAAAAATATCAATAAACGCTTCGCAAGCATCCTTCTTGAGTCCTAGAACGCTTTTGAAAACGCATCAAACAGTTACAATTACAAAAGTTGGCACTGGCAACTATTGGCATCATGGTTTCGAAGTTAGTTTGAGATAGGATTTGGGTAAAATCAGTGATTTACCTAAAACAATATCTATCAATGTGAACATGGAGGGTTTACCAATATACAGAAGTAGTAAATATGAGTTTTGGCCAATAATTTTCAACAAATACGAGTTGCCTAAAATAAAACCCATGGTTATTGGAATATACTGTGTCCCAGAGAAGCCAGATAGATTGGTTAAGTCTAGTTTTATTAATAATGCATATACATTTTCAAAAGTTTTGAGCTGCTCTAATGTGACGCAAATACATCACAATAAAACAGTGGAGCTCTATAAGTGCTACAACTAAGGCACAAAGTAAAGCTAGGTGTATAAGTGCTACACGACCTGCTATTATACAAAGCAGAATTTCCCGTTGTTTAACACACAAGCAAACTGCTGCTACATGATACATTTTTTCCGTAAAAGTTGCTTTGGAGCCGTTGTGGCAGCGTTACAACACGTTGACGCATGGGCGTTGATGAAAGTGTTTTCCTGGATGACAGGCAGAACAGGGCAGGATCTAGTTTGATTTAGAAAATGAAAAAATTATGATATTCAACAAAAACTTCAAAGGGGAATGAGGACATACGCCGGTTCTTTTTTAACACTACCTGTATCTGCATTATTACACATGTATTAATAATAATTATTGCCATTCATTTGAAACGTGTCATTGAATTTTGGAGATTTTGGGCATTTCATGTCTGTTTCTACTAACTTCTTCAATAACATATCTTAATTTTCAGCTTTGTGGAGATATATACAAAATAGGATGGCAAACCTGTCTCTAACTATTGCTAATTTTATTTTTCACTTCTGCTGTGGGCTATATTCTTGAAACGCAGTGACATTTTGGGACATATTACCTGGTATGACCTTAATGAACATTTCAATTAGTAATATATATTTATGATTTTAGGAACGAAAAATCGCCACAAATATTTTCAGGTGACACGGATCCGATAGCGATCGTGAAAGTGTCACTTTTTTGTATCTTTAACTTCGAACTCATCGAACTCATTTACTTTACGGCTCCATATTAATTAGCCAGGAATAGTTGGGTATTATTCTAAACTGTTTGCTGAATCATTCCAATACATTTCTGAAATAGTGTTTGAGAAAATGCATTTCAGAACTCAGATGTTTATTGGTGTATATTTCCTAAATCAAGGCCATCTTCATTATCAGGCTATCGTCATCAAGGTATAAGCAGATACATAATGTAGTATATGAAGAACGATCCACAAGGCTGATTTGTGAATTGGAGATGGTTCAGTTGAATTGGTAACTTGATTCGTAAATGAAACAACTGAAATGTATTGATTTCAATATTTTGGTAGCGTTGCCTAACAACATTTATACATTCGCTGTTAACGGCGAAAATGTCAAAATTCGACATCGCGAATTGCGAGACATATAATGTCATTAATTTCTGACGTTTGAAGAAAATGGTACATTGTTTTATTGGAATTGATACCGTCTTCAATTCATGTAGTGCAAATGTGATGTGTGGTAGGCAACACTTTCAGTACTAGAATTGAAAGTTTATCTCGTCATTGGACTTGAAATGAAACTTTGGTCCTTAATTATGGTATTAAGAGAGGCCATGCACTTTCGATTCGGTTGCTGAAAAAGATATATTCTGAATATTTGATGAGCCACACGACCGTCCAATGTAATTATTGGAATATATTTCGAATTAAATCGTTATCTAACACCAAGTATCCCAACAATTCTCAAAAAATCATTTGTACCTTTGCATACTCTTCAAAAGAATTCAAAGTAATAATCGGAAGAACTAATAAATTTTTTTGTAATACGTCTCTGTGAAGTTAAAAGACAATATACATTGTGACTATGTTATAGAAATCATCAACGAAGTTAAATAGCCATATAGACACTGTTCTTGTGATGGAAGTGTTGTATAACATGAAGCCATATTGAATCACATATTAGTGATGACCATTCTGAAGGCAAAAACTAAAACATATAAAATCTCTATTCCTCAGCTATAAAAAAAAACTAATGATCAGAAAAGTTTACTGTCGCGAAATCAACAACAATTGATCAAATTGATCAAATCTTCAAAAATTCCACAGCGCTTGGAAATTTTATATTATATGTACCATATAATCCACAGTGAAATTCACTCGGCAGTCGAAATCAACTTAGATTTACGATGTGTTAATCAATATAAATACGCAGAAGCGATCCACCGCAATACGAAGTGTAGACATTATCAATCCTGACATGTTTAATTGTCACGAGAACAACAAAGAAATCACTTTTGTGAAATTGGTAAGATTATTTATTTTCTGTGGAATACATCAAGAAACTGCAGAATTTTATTATTGTTCCTGTACGCGATAAAAAAGTTTCATTACGAATGAAAAAGCAGTTCCCATAAAAAATTTTTTTAGACATTTATAATAGTTCCTATAAATAATGAACTGAATGGAAGTTGCGAATGATTATTACAAAAATCTTATAAAACTATTGGGTGGTGATTCTATACAGTTCCTATAAATTATATATAAATGTTTATAGAATAACTCTGTAATAGCTATCACAGGCCTAATAAAATTTCTTAAACAAATGTTTCGTTTTATAAGACTGTGCCCATTTAGCGTTTATAGTTGGTGTAAGAACGCCGTAAAAATGTTTTTGAGACGAATAAAGCTTTATAAAAAATGATATGTAAACGTTCTTTCAGTTTTTATAAAGCACCAAATTGTTAGTTGGGATACTTATTTACGTCTTACAAATGACATTCGAAAAAGGCGCAGAAAAAAGTATTTCCCTAGTGTTACTATACACGAACTCACCAACAATCTTTTCCAGCTCCGAATTCTCTCCCCAGAGACACAAAGGCCTTATAAAGTTCGTAAATTGAATTTTCTCGCTCAATGTTAAAACTGCAACATCGGCGTCACTGGTGAAATCCTTGTAGTCCGGGTGAATGTGAATAGATTCCGTTTCTATCATTATTTCTCCTTCCGCTGGTACCCACTTCTGAATATTGAGTTTTCCAATGATTATGAGCAGTTCACTGGGCCGCAACATTTTATGATCCTTTTTTACACAGTGGGCAGCTGAAAAAAAAGTAGATGTAATGAGACAGTTGTTTTATATGTTCTGTACATTTTCAATTTGAAACTGGGCAAGACACAGTTATGGATTTTGATGATTGCAGTCTAAATATTTGAAAATTAGTCTTCAGGAGAACTATTATCGTATTTTTATTATACCTTTCTTTTAAATGCACACCTAAGCAGGGTGAACAGAAAATATATGTTAATTTTGAGCTATCTACGAGAAGTTGTCATAAACATTTTCTTCTCAATCTCTTATGGCCGCTATCTTAAAAAATCGCCACTTGTAAGGAACCAGATATTGCATAATAAGGTACTACTGGCTTATGCCCACTGGTTTGACATCTTATGACTATTTTCAAAAAATAGTGTTAAAATTCACCAAAATATTTCATCCCCATGAATTTTTCAAATAAAAAACGTTTTCAGAATATTGGGATAACAAAACCACCACATGTGTAGCAGAACAGGATTATCTAAGGTATTTGAATATGTGATTGAATAGAACAGGGATTTAAATGGCAATAATTTAATTTTCAATAAAACAAATTTTACAAATAACCATTATTTTCCGAACTATCTAAAAGGTCGAGTAATATTTCAAACTCGTTAGCAAAGTCCAAAGGTGAAGAGCAAAAGTGGAATTTGTTCAACCATTGACGAAACAGTTCCTGTGCTGATATTAACTTTTAGAATGTTCTACCTGTTTGGCATGTTGAAACTTGCGCAAGAACAACTACAAGTAAATTTACATACTCCAATATTTTCAGATTTCTTGATTTAATTTTTATTGTTTTTACTAAATTTATTTGCCCTGATTATTATACAATTCTTGTAGCGCTTTTTCCTTAAGTTGAGATTATTATCAATCAGACTTGAACTAAAACCATCATTAATTGAGGACTTCTGAGTGGAATGATTCGAATTCACAAACAAAATAGTGTTAATAATACCAGAAGGGACAAGATGGATTGAATACAGCCTTTTAGTCAAATGCCGATATCATCTATTCACACGATTATTAATTTTTATCGCTCACATTTTCCCTTTCCGACATAAGAAAAAATCAGTTTCGACGAAAATAGTTTTATTAACCGAAACCGAATTTCGGTTTCTATATCAGTATCGTCCGAAACTGAAACTTTCTTTCAAGGTAATTCCTGTTTCTATTTTTTAGGTTGGGCTTACATTTCTGTTTGGCTGTTGAAGCAAACAAAAACACTCACTTCACTATATGATTATCACTAAACAGGGTTTGCAAAACATCGGCAAGTGTTTCGTTATACAATAGCATCTTCAAGTGGAGATGTGAAGTGAGTGCTTTTGTTTGCTTCAATATTGCACCAAATTACCTTTTGCTAAACGTGGACAAATGTATGAAAATAACGTTCTCTAGATCACATGGTGAATTGAGCTTCAAATATTGCATTGGAAATCAGAATTCGACTAATGTTTCAAACATTAAGGATCCGGGGGTATATTTAGATAAAAAACTCTCCTTTGATTTGCACATTGAACATATCGTTAGGAAGGCTCTGCCTAATCTGGGTTTGATAATGAGGTTAACTAGGCAATTTCGATCTCATAAATGTTTAATACTACTTTACAACTCCCTGGTCCGCACTCATCTCGAATATGCGTCGTAAATTTGGAAACCCCAATATGTAAAATATATTGAGAGAATTGAGAGAGTCCAGATTGAATTCGTGAATTATTTGAATTTCCGATTCAACAGATTGTATCAACAAAATTCGTATGACAATAATATTGTGAAGTATGGTATGTCTAAACTCTCCTCTAGAAGGACTGTTAGTTTCAAATTTTTTTTTGGACAAACTGGTATCTGGTATCATTGACTGCTCAGATATATTGAGTTAATTACAGTAAATCACGTTGCTTACGATCACCAAATCTATTCCACCCTCAGAAATATAGAACAAATGCGTCGGAGAACTCACCTATAATTGCTTTGCAGGGGTTTCATGATTAATTTTTTTGTCCTGTTGATATATTCCATTGTTCACTCCTAGTAGCTTGACATGCTACTTATTCTATTTTTTGGTGACATATATTACATGAATGATGGTTCAAAGTTGTACATTGATTGTTTTTCTGTTTTCTAATTAAATAGAATTATATTAAACTCAATTATTGTATAGCAGAGTCAGAATGGTGTATCTATTTCAACAATAATGATTGTTTTCAGGTCACATATAACTAATTTAATTATTTTGGAATAGTGATTGTACCGAAATTACATGATGTGTGTTCAATGCATTGTGCGGTTTTATGTTACTGGGTTGTTAACTCAACCTGTTAAAAACCCGATTGATAAATAAATAAATAAAATAAAATAAATGAATATGGATTTTTATCAAGTATCCGCCATCAACCATGATACGGTACGTACTGAAACTAGAAGAGTATTTATGTTCCTATCATATTCATTCAATATCCCACAATTATTAGTATTGAGAGGGGCTACACACGATCACTTTCAAGTGTCAGTTCTACTCCTCTCTAGTGGGAGAAACACTGGCAGCTAAGGTCAGCAAGGGCTGACCGCAGGGGAGTGTACTGTCCCCACTGCTCTGGAACCTGGTGGTGGAAGACCTGCCAATCACACTACAAAGGAATAGATTTAAAACACTTGGGTACGCACAAGATATAGTCATCATAGTCCAAGGAAAATTCAACACCACATTTAGGGAGAGGGTGCAAACGGTCCTAAATCTGGTCAGTACATGGATAAATGAAGAGGGTTTAAATATCAGCCCCTCTAAACCAATCATACCCGAAGAAGGAAACTAGAGGGCCTGTTACCTCTAACCCTCCAAGGAACCAACATCCAGCTGTCGGGGCAAGTTAAATATCTCGGGGTAGTCCTAAACTCGAAATCAACGTCAACTGGCAAAAGTAAAGGAGAAAGCTGAGGTGACACTAATGGCATCCAGACGAGCACGCGGAAAAACATGAGGGCTATGTTCCAAAATGGTGTTTTGGACATACAACACTTTGGTAAAACTCATGATCACCTATGCATCTTTGGTATGGTGGACAAAGATAACTAAAAAAATAGCCGCGACTGAGTTGAGCAAGCTACAAAGACTTGCCTGCCCCAGCATAACGGGGGCTATGAAAACAACACCAACAGCAGCCATGGAAGCACCACTGGACCTTTCACCAATTGACATACTAATCATGGGTGAGGCAAGAATGGGAACAAAAAAAAAACGAGTAACAGATCGGATTACAACAAGATGAAGGAAATAGTGGGAGGCACCATTTTCGAAATGAAACCAACCGACCACACAACTAGATACTTTTTTGACACGAACTTCGAGGTGATCATACAAAACCGAAGGAAATGGACAGACGACACCACCAAAGAGCAAACCTGGAGAGAGGATCTGGTACAGAGATGGATCCAAGACCAAAGAAGGAACTGGTGGTGGTATATACAGTGAGAGGAGAAACTCCCAAATGAACACTTCACTGGGAATAAATACTTTCGTATTCCAAGCGGGAATGTAAGCAATATTTGTTATATGTTAGGTTCTCACGCCCAGAGGATTTATTATCGTAGTTTTTCTCACGAGCAGTTGGACAATTAGAGGAGAACAACACTCTCAATCGGCTTCTTCAGAGCTACAAAAAATATTGCAATGCGTGAGAGAAAACAACAACATGAGGGAAGTGCGCAACACACGGATCAAAATATGCACAGACAGCCATGCATCACTGAAAGCTCTCACGAACCCAAAAGTGACATCAAGACTGGTATTGGAATGCCGAGAAGAACTCAGTGCCCTCGCAGAACACAACAACATAACTTTGATGTTTCCAGGACACTGTGGCGTCGAGTACAATGACAAAACTGATGAACTAGCTAGGGCGGGCACATCAACTCCATAAATTGGCCCAGAGCCTGCACTCGGAGTGACAAAATCGGCCATCCGAGGTTGCATACGGGACTGGGTGAAACGAAAACAAAGAGAGCGCTGGAAGGAAGCCCCTCTCATGCACCACGGGAAAACATTCATTATAGAACCGTCGGAACGATGAACTGAAGAACTACTCAAGGTGAGTAGGAACCAGGGATTAATTTCAGTGGGAACCCAAGGAAACGGTGTTCCCTTACCTCCCAAGAGTGCCGAAACGCAAGGAAACGCACGTAACTCTAAAACTACAAATTTAAAAAAATTGTAAGTAGGATCAATTTTAGGCTTTGCTCGCGAGCGGCTCGTAAGCAGATAATAAGCGCCCTAACAAGCGATTGTGATGCACCGAATCAGGGAGGGAGGTCAGTCATCTCGTCCGCGCCACACAATAACAAAACAATACCCTTCGCCTAGCGGCCTACCCCCTCCATTCCTCCACCGCGCCACCGCCACCGCACACACATCACAGTGGCAGTGGCAACACTGATCACAGCATAGGTTACTAGAGAGCCTGGAGAGGGTGGTTTATAAGAATAAATGAGCCTTCTTACACTTGAATGTAGCGTTCCTACACTTAAATGTTTAGAAATTGAGCACTGGTAGGAACCAAGTCAGAACAATAACGGGCCTTCTTACTGGTCACAGCACAATGAGAGGACACCTGCACAAAATGCAAACACGTTTCAAGTGTCAGTTAAAACTGATCAGTTGAAAGTATCGGATATAGAACGGATACGATACAATCCCTGCTGTGCCGATCGTCGCCAAAGGTAGCACGAACGAAAATACGAGTTCGGTCGTACTTTCGGCCGTTTTGCTATCGGTACCGAAACAAAACCGAAAATCCAATGTTGCGCCAAAACTGGTCGAAACCGAACTGTCGGACACTATAAAGAATAACATTGGTATTGTTTGTATTTCCTCAGTGTTTATTTGTTATTGTTGAGAGAATGTAGTATGTATTGTTTCGTGGATTTTACGAGTTCACTTGTATCTATTATATTTTTTTTACAATTCAAAAACCTATCGTTGAGTATTTTTTAAATTATTCATATTTTCTCAAATTTTGGATGATGCATCGCGGCAAATACAAACTATTTCATTCATATGAGTATCCGCTGTTACAGTGTCCTGAGGTTGTATTCAATGGAATTCGAAACGTTGACAAGAAAACAATAGCATTGTCTTCGCCTTTATTGATCCCAATTGCAACTTATCTATAGAATATACACAACTTTAGACAAACAATTTGAAATTAATATACCATATTAAAACTACAACCGCAAATATTGAGTTCTTTGAAAATATTCTCACCTGTAACAACGTGTCTGTCAGATATCAATGAAGCACTACACATATAATTCAGCCCAGTCGGTCTCACCCCAAAGATCGCAGCCAACCAGGGGTAGGCACCCCTTGGCACCTCATTTCCATTTATTATCAACGAATTGGTGGCCACTGGTTTTCCACAAATAGTCCCATATGGTGCATTGCTTTGAGCACTGTTATGAGAAATTACATCGACACCTTTAGGTGAGAAATCGTTGTAAACTTTGGGGAGATTGTTGCGTTGGGGACGTGAAGAGGTGAAGGTTTCGGAGGGTGACTCTGTAGTAGTCGAGTTGAGTTGGTACGGGATGAGTTCTGTGAAAACATAATAGAAAATATATTATTTCACTAAAATGTTTTGTGTGTTAATCAATACAGGCACCTGCTGAGTTATTTTGAATAGAGAAATAAGTATGTAAGAAGAAAGGACATTCTAAATTGAAAATAAAAAAAATCACAGGAATGCAAACATCTTCTATAAAAATGAAAATAACCGCTTTACCACACTGAATCATTCCACACCCATATTCGCATTTCGATAACTAAGTTATCATCATAAATAGGTAAACTACACTAAATAAATTGTTAATATTTTTACAATATATTCCTGGTATTTTTAATTGCGTTATTTCATACTACATACTGGTCCTCAAATCGCTAATGGAGTCTTGATGGTTCTATGGGGTTTAAGGTAAACAAGGTGGAATACATCGGTCCTTTATCTTCATTAAGTAGATTTTTATTATGGTTTTTGTAGAAACACCAGGTATACATTCTGATAACATTGCCAATTTATTTAGTGTAGTTTATGGTAGAACCAGAAATCTAAGAAGGTCGTAAATCACCAACCACTTGAGTTATCAGCAGGCGGTGGATTCTACGCAGAGTTGTACCTGCCCTAGTCATGGAATTTTGTTTTATAGGTAGGTATAATGATATTGGGTTGAATTATTAAGAAAAATCGCTTGAATTTATTTGAGAATTGTTTATTCATATATAATATATGATAATAATATATATATATATATATATATATATATATATATATATATCATATTATATAATGAAATATGATACACCTAACTAATGTAAAATATCAAACTTAATACTTTATTAAAAGTTCAGTTTCTCGATAAAAGGTATTTATAAACAAAATTACTCACGAAGATCAGTTTCACTGTCGTCATCCAAATTAATAATAAACTTTTCTTTGGGAATTTTTTCCATATTCATATATGACTTTTCCACCTTTTCAATATGGGAAACACACTTGGCCCAGCTGCTATCAGAAATGTTTGCAGTTTCTGTTTGAATAAGAGCTACCACAGTTGAACTTAAGGTTGGAGAAGTATTATTTCTTTGAACTGCTGACTTAATCTGATATGTTCAATCGAGTTAAACATACAGTGATAAGGAGGAAGTCTGAGCACCGTATGTCCCAAGCTTTCAGCCCATGAATCACAAAAATATTTATTTTTTATCGAATAACTGCGTAAAACTTCTAGTAACTGTTTTTTGTGTACTCTTCCTCATAGTAGATATCATTATTTAACATATATTCTTGTATAGTGGCTTTGGTGTCATTTGAACATGGTGCTTGCTCTATCTAGTCTTCGACTGTGGTATATTTGGTATGAGTTAATTTTGGAACCAGTCTTCAAATAATTCGGCTGTAGTATCATCATGATAATCGACTGAAGAGTCCTTAATATTCTTTGCCGATAAAGACATCGCATTTGGTATAAAACCATTTTCGGTTCATGCGTGAATTATCGTAATGCGTTGGCATAGGTCAGATGAGTCTACCCAACTTTTGTTTGGAATATCGTGTATATCGAACCAAATTCCATCCAAATACCATATTCTCTAAATTCGTTTATAAATATTCAAATCTCCATTTTTTAAGGCGCACAGATTCCATCATGATTTCTCTGCAACTAGTGAGTATTTTAAATTTAAATCCGTTTTGTGAAAGAGCCTTCCTTGAAGTCTCTTTGCAACACTGGATACCAGTTTCATTCTTTTCAAGCCGTTGCATTAAAATATCTAATGAAGGTACAATTTGCTCTTTATACAAGGCATATATTGTTCTTCGAATTATATCTACATCACAGCCATCTAGTTTCCTTGAACCGTCAGAGTCTTTTCGTTTCTTTCTTTTTAAAATAGGGTTACTCATTATTTTAAACACTGTGGAATACCGTGGCCAGGAACATCACCTGGAACTTGGATATACACGTCCTTGCCGAGTTGGGCTCTGATCACAATCCGGTGCTCGTCATAAAAAATGCTTTAGAGGATTTCTCCCACAAGGAACCGGCTCCTAGATAACATGACGAATTCCCTTTGAGGATTAAAAATCAGTAGATGTGCTGCACTGATTCTGGCGCAAAATCATCCATTTTCCCATGTTAATTCCCATAAGGAAATCTAAGGTCCAAGCTGGTAATTTTTGTCCAAAATCTCCCAGCGAGTTCGCGTCAAGCGCCTGCAGGTGTTCAGATCAATCGCGCCGCGTGGAAGGGTCCGTACCGCCGACCTTCGGTACCTGCTGTATTATCGGACTACTATTTATCGATAACGCACATTGAAATCAAATGCATGTCGATAAGATGAGGGTTGATTATAATAATATTATGGATTCGGTATATTGTATTCGCCAGTATTTGACGCAAAGTACATGAATTTGATCTCAACACTCCTCGATTGTAGGAATTAGATTGGTGGGATTCAACAAAAGCCTATTAATGGTAATACGACGGTTGTTGATTGACAAGTGGATTTGATATTTGTCTCAAAAATAATATGAAGTAGGTTCGGGCTTTTCACGATTAGGAGAATTACATTGGAACGCAATAATGACACTTTTATTGATTGTGGGTTTCGATTCATGGTATTCATTGATATTTGTGATCTGAAAAGATATATATGCAGATGTTGAGCATTACTCGATTGGGAAAATTGAGATGAGGGTTAATTATAATAATATGCATGGCTGATTAGCGTACGGATTCGGTATATTGTATTCTCCAGTATTTGACACAAAGTATATGAATTTGACCTCAACACTCCTCGAGTGGAGATATTAGAGTGGTGCTTCCTCGAGGTGTGTGTGCATTCGATAGATATACTATGAAAATTAGGTGTATGTGATTCATATCGCTACGGTAAGCTATGATTGGTAATATATGCTTGCATGCTCTCGAAATATCTGATTCTCATTTGTTATTCTGACATATGAAAGGAGAACGATTGAAACACCGAAAACATAAGTTTTGCACTTTTGGAGAAGTTTTTTGAGTTTTGCAACAATGAAAGTGGGGATGTACCAATAAATGAAGTTTTCATGCTCTCAAGATACCCGATTGGGAGAGGGAAAGAATTATACCCTAGCAAACAATAACTTCCACAGCTTTCGATTGTAAAAATGATGATATTATTATGGAAAGAATGTAACTATTATCATAAGAGAATCCGTAAATAAATCAATTGCTTCTAATAGAAAAATGTAACATGGAAGGTGATTCAATGGAAGTAGTAGAACTCTGGCATTAGATCATATTGAATGACATTGAAAATATATATTCAATACTCATTCGCCTCATAGAAAAATGTAATATGGAAGGAGATTCAATGTAGTAGAACTCAGGTAATAGCATATATTGAAGGACATTGAAAAAATATATATATATATATATATATTATATATATATATGTTCATCACCCATTCTCCTTTCATCACTCACTCACTCTTGGGTCAGCTATCACACCAAAATAATGGTTTCTTACAAGAAATGAGAAAAAGAGAAAAATTTTAATCTCTAGTGTCATCCTGGCCTAGAATACTTATTTTAACATGTATGTTATGTAAACCTATACAATTTTCAATGATCATGAGATGTTTTATGGTCTTTTTGGCTTCTTGTACACCTGACGAATACACACTGATGCTGACCTAACGGTCGCTTTGCTACAATTAATAAATTATTTTATGCACGAAATACAATTTTCATTCATCGATTATATACGATATATACATACTGCTGCCCACTTATATAGATTCATATTGCGAATATGTTTATCATCGAATACAGTATATGGCCCCTTTTCAGGATGAATTATATCCTTTTCAGATGCCGATAATAGATTTTACATATTATTTCAAAAGATCTATGATTCTCTTAGACTTGCAGATGTATTACATCTAGAGTTTTCCACACTAGATTGTAATATTTCAGGGGTTCAGAGCTCATTGAGGGAAATGATTCGATGAAATGGCATTGGTAGTGATAAAAAACGTTCGTTATGAAAAACACGCAGACAGTTGAGTGACAAATATAGTATTTAACGAATGATAACGGACCGGTCGCTTAATGTATTATAATGCTTCCATACATATAAATGAAGTGAGAACAATGAATAGTTGCGTTTTTGGTATTTGAGGTTGTTGATCGAGCATTTCACTGAGGTTTGTTGAGAATTGAATGTTAATATCTGCTTCAGATCGCTTCAGCGAACTATGATTGAAAATAATCTACATGATTGAACGCTTGTCGAGTATTGCAGAATTCATTCGAGACACTTTGGTGTTTGGTAGAGCACATATGGAGAGAATTATACATCGAAAAAAACATTCCCAAGCCAATCTCGATCATAAAATTAATGCGACCACATCTCAATTATCAATATTATATCGTTCCATAATATATGCATAGGATCAATGGGATTATCAGAATGTGAATCAACCAGATCATGCACAAATCTACAATGTTGTAGAATCAAACATTCAATGATTGATTCGTTTCTTATTGGTAATATATATTTGGTAATGTTTTTTTATAATAGCTGCTATAATATGCTATGAAATATGATTGAGTCGATTAACATACACAAATCTTTAGGTATAATCTGAGGGAAAACATGTTCACAAATCAATCGACATTAATGCAATATCACCATACATCAACCTCTAGCAATTGGTGGTATTTCCTCATCCACAGAAAATAGTGATGGGAACCAAAGGATGAATTAGATTCGAAAAGACAATGTCATTAGAATTGATAACTAACGTGCTATGATATGACAAACAGCGTTGAGGATTGATTCTATACAATTCTCAGTGAAATTAGATACATGTCTGCTCGTTCAGTTCAAAATGTTACAAGAATTGGAAAAAGTTATATCAAAAAGTTGTTTGTCTTCCCTAACTCCAACGCGAGAAATGGTGTAAGTACTTCAAATCAAGTTTACTGTTGCTAGAATCAATATTAGTGAGGCGTTAGTCATTGAAATTGATTATATAGATTAGAAAAGGGCGTTTCAACCCTAGTTGATATGAAACAATAATGGTGGAAATGCATTTCACAAAGGTGAAACATAGCAAAAAGAATTAGAATTCAGTATTGTGGATGTGTGCAGGGCGAGGACATCATGCAATCACTGATATCATCCTCAAAATAGTTTTTCAATAACACTTTCCATACTCAATGGTGAAGTAAAAGCCAAAAATGTCATCCATTATTCTCTATAGAAGCCATTTGACATATCGATATAGATATGAAGCCTTCCTCATGGTGATGATATACCGAGATCACTTGTTAAAAGTCATATTCGATGACTATGAATTACTAACATGTTTGGGGTATGTTTCGATGGATGAGAAGTGATATTCAAATGGGTTTTCAGCAATATATGTGATAGAAAAAATTCAATATCGGTGAAAATGTAGCTTTATAGTTGAGAGTTGAGCGTTTGATAGATGTACGATGCACCCTGTATAGTAATATATGTTTGTATTTGATAGTTTTCGAAGAATTAAATTACGTTCAAGAACATTTTAGAATTTCGTTTGCCATTTGCTGATCGATTCATCAAATCTATATTGAATATTATACCTCGATTCTTTCTTACCACCAGAGAAACTCCAATCGAGTGAGGGAATATTCGTGAGAGTGGCATGACTGCGATGGAACTCGCTGGACCAGAGAAAAATAACTTGATTGTAGAAGTACATGCATAATTTTTCGTTAGGTGTAGCTACTTATATGCCTACGATAACATATATGTCTATTTTTGTGGTATATGAATGGTTTTCTTGACAGATATATTCCCCTGTATGCAATCATTTAAATTTCATGATGAACTTGCAAATAGTGGATGTACTGAATTACTCGCTGTGAATGAGAAGACTGTTATGCTTAGGCCATTGAGTGAACCTCATTGTTTACGAGAATAATATAACTGTTGTGGGGGTTGATTTGGCAATATATAAACATCACCATTAACAAGTTGGTAAAAGATATTAGTTCACATACTTTTGTGTTTTTTTTCATACAGCAATGGAATATACAATTATAAAAATATAAATAAGAATTTCGTATGAATGTACTGAAACATGAGCCGGATGGGATATGAACGTAATTGTACTAATTGAAAATAATATGAGTCTTTTCATCCAAAAAACCTTCATCATTTCAGAAGATCTATACACCCAGACTCTATACAGATTTATGAATTTTTAAAACTAAATGATATTACTGATGTGATATATCATCTCAATTGAGCTTCGTAGTGATTCTCAGGCAATGTTGAGGGTTATTTCCCAATCCTCAATGAATTTGAATATATGTTTACTCATTCAGCTCGAAATGTTACAAGAAAAGAAAGAACAAATGCGAAAAAATATGGTCTTTTCTGATTTTAACGACTGAAAATGATAGAAGAACTTCAAGTTTTGCCAACTATTGTTGGAATACATATTACTGATGCGTTACTCAATTAAAATAATTATATAGATAAGCAAAATCATCCTGAACAGGGGTGTTTAAATATTATCGTTTACGTGAACAATAATGGATATAGATGCGGTGGGATGCAATTCACTGACGTAAAACATAGAAAAAGAGAATTATAATTCGGCATTGGAGACGTATGCAAGGTGAGAATAGGTATGCTAATTTTTATTTGAAAAAACATTTTCCATAACAATGATGATGTAGAAAGGCATCCATTTTCCAAATATCAATATATTTCCCATGAAAAGTAATTTTACCGGAATATCGATATACATATTTCACTTGAATCTCACATCATATACAATTTCTTATTCAAACCTCATGAGGTACATGCAAATTGAGAATATTATGAATGTACTCATTGTTTAGGAGAATAATATGATTATTGTGGAGCGGTATATTCGATAATATATAAACATCATCTTGTACTTTGGTATAAATATTATTTTACCCACCTCTATGGTTTTCCCTATCATTGAAAACCTTATGGGAATATCTTTTCAACATTTATGAAGGCTCGTGAATGTGTTACAACGATATAATTATAAAAAGAATGTATTATGAATGTACTGAACCATGAGCCAAATGAGATCTTAACAAAATCGTACTGATTGAAAGTAATATGAGTCTCCTCATTCAAAACCTTACCCAATGTGATAAACACTCTATGAGGTTGCAGCACTCGGTTCAAATGATCTCTATAGCCATGAATTTGGGGTTCAAAATACACATGAAGGAGCAGATCGGACAAATTATACCATTAAATCTATGTTTGCATTGAACGGGGTTATTTCGAGAAGAGTTTTTCTAGGGAATATATATGTATTCATTGCGATATTGGAGGCATCCATGATTATATGCTACTGGATGCCCAATCAGAACAGTATGTAATGAACTGGATCTCCCTCAATCTTATCCATTTTCAATCGCAACCCAATTCTATAATATTCAAGATATAAATATATCATCATTACATGTCCACATTGATTAATAGTAGAGGGAAAAAAATCAGTTAGTTATTGAGAAAGATATTTCAAAATGCATCCAAGTGAAACATTTGTCGACTACATATTATATTTAATACATCAATGGCTTGTAGATCAGAAAAATGATATATAAAAATCATGAATTTGTTATTTGATGATCTCATTTAATGGGATGATGGGTAAGAGAATTGCCAATTTCATTCCATGACTAGAACATTTCATTCTTCGTCATTCCTTACTATATTGATTGATACATATCAATATTGATTTTCTGCTTCTGTCACTCACATAAAGTTATGAAAATAATTTTTTTCTAGAATAATTGGGGAATATTACTTGAAAGGTGTATACATAACCAAATATGTTTTCATTAAATTATTGCGCACGAGGATCTAGTCCACATTCAGGTAAATAAAACTTGATACCCAAATCAATTGTGAATCGTACTCATTGTGCAACTGCCTCAAAGATCAAATTCAGTGAGAATACTGGACAAATTTCACAGATAATTGCAGACTGAGAGTTCGATGAATTAGTACTTCTCAGGTTTGTTTCTCCCATAATATATTGTAAAAGTGAGAATACTGGACAAATTTCACAGATAATTGCAGAATCTTCGGATGATATCTAGTTGATTCGAACCCACTTATTTATACCTTTATATGAAGATCACTTTATCGCTTACAAGTCGTTCCATAATGAACACCATTACGGTTCATTACATCTAATTCTATAGATATCACCTATATTCCACTCCAGTATCATGTGAGCTCTGCAATTTGATTAACATTGAATCACACATCTTGGAGTCCCCACTGATATTAAGCCTATAATCACCCATTATTATTATTGTCAAAGAAATGCCCAGTGTTTACTCAACTCAAAATGTATGTCAAATCGCTTATTTATGGAAAACTACATCCAAAACTTCAATATAATCTATCTGATTGTAGAAATCATATAGGAGTCATTTCAATTGTATCATATTACAATTAATTATATATAACTCATTCATTTGCTGTAAACATATGATTTCCACGGAGTGAAAAAAACATCGTTAATGCTATAAATAGTTGTTTTTAAAAGCTTCCAAACTCATTCTATGGATTCAAATTGTTGACATATCGAACAATATATGCAATGGATTGGACAATTCACCATCTAACTCTTAATATCATTAATAAAATCGATTGGTTATATAACTTTTGGTGATACTTAATCGCTTTTGTTGACTTCATAAAGTTCACTTCAAAAGATGAATATGAATAGCCTACATTGGAGTTTATTTTGATAGATTCGCAGGCAAACTATCATGTCGGGTATGTATATGTATTTCCAACCGTAATCAAGGCACAGTATACCTTGAGCAACTTGTTGGAAGCTGATAATACATGTGTTCAGTGCACTGAATTAGACGTTTTAATCGAGATATATGTCGAGCTACGATGTATTATTCCACATATTATAATTTATCACTTCTAACACAACCCTTGCTACAATTTTTCACTTCTATGAATCTCCACAAGAGAATATCCCGCATACCACATAGTTCCATGAAATCATACAACTTATAATTATCCTGATTAGCTTTCACCACATTATGGCTCGATATTTCAATACACAGTTCAAGTCCAATTCATCTTTGAGCGGATTGTTTCATCATTTCGATGTCCATCTCCGAAACAAAAAAATATATGCTAATACATTACCATACATATTGGTAATATTTGAGAATCACAAATGAAATAACTATGTTGAGAGATATATTTCAATAATGCAGATGACATTCCGACTCCAACTGGTCCGCTTCCCATCCGTTTCCCCCACCATATTCGAATGAGATTGATATATAGTAATACATTCCACCATTTATTCAACCGACACCCAGGACAATTGGATTTTAAAGAGTCACACCTAAAATATGCGCTAGCGATTTTATAACCCCCTCGATCTTTCGTCGCCTGTTAATATTTCATTCCATTTTTCACATGATGCTTCTTGTACAATCCTTTTATTGAATTCGTTCTATCATCGATGGAATACTCGATGTATCACTTATAGTGGTGTGATACTGTCATCGATAGTGCGCTTTAACATCAATGGATATTACTTCCTGACGGTAGATAGTTTCCAAAGCCCATGAAATTTGACTCTTTAAAATCCAATTGTCCTGGGTGTCGGTTGAATAAATGGTGGAATGTATTACTATATATCAATCTCATTCGAATATGGTGGGGGAAACGGATGGGAAGCGGACCAGTTGGAGTCGGAATGTCATCTGCATTATTGAAATATATCTCTCAACATAGTTATTTCATTTGTGATTCTCAAATATTACCAATATGTATGGTAATGTATTAGCATATATTTTTTTGTTTCGGAGATGGACATCGAAATGATGAAACAATCTGCTCAAAGATGAATTGGACTTGAACTGTGTATTGAAATATCGAACCATAATGTGGTGAAAGCTAATCAGGATAATTGTACAAGGGTTGTGTTAGAAGTGATAAATTATAATATGTGGAATAATACATCGAGCTCGACATATATCTCGATTAAAACGTCTAGTTCAGTGCACTGAACACATGTATTATCAGCTTCCAACAAGTTGCTCAAGGATACTGTGCCTTGATTACGGTTGAAATACATATACATACCCGACATGATAGTTTGCTGCGAATCTATCAAAATAAACTCCAATGTGGCTATTCATATTCATCTTTGAAGTGAACTTTATGAAGTCAACAAAAGCGATAGAGTTTCACCAAAAGTTATATAACCAATCGATTTTATTAAGGATATTGAGAGTTAGATGGTGAATTGACCAATCCATTACATATATTGTTCGATATGTCAACAATTTGAATCTATAGAATGAGTTTGGTTTTTTATGCTGTTAAAAACAACTATTTATAGCATTAACGTTGTTTTTTCACTCCGTGGAATATCATATGTTTACAGCAAATGAATGAGTTATATTGAAGTTTTGGATGTAGTTTTCCATAAATAAGCGATTTGACTACATTTGAGTTGAGTAAACACTGGGCATTTCTTTGACAATAATAATAGGGTGATTATAGGCTTAATATCAGTGGGGACTCCAAGATGTTGATTCAATGTTAATCAAATTGCAGAGCTACATGATACTGGAGGAATATAGGTGATATCTATAGAATTAGATGTAATGAACCGTAATGGTGTTCATTATGGAACGACTTGTAAGCGATAAAGGATATTCATATAAAGGATAAATAAGTGGGTTCGAATCAACTAGATATCATCCGAAGATTTGCCGGAACGTCATGGAATTGGACCTTTCGAGGACAATTTCTACAATATATATGGAGAAACAAACCTGAGAAGTACTAATTCATCGAACTCTCAGTCTGCAATTATCTGAAATTTGTCCAGATTCACTGAATTTGATCTTTGGGGCAGTTGCACAATGAGTACGATTCACAATTGATTTGGGTATCAAGTTTTATTTACCTGAATGTGGAATAGATCTTCGTGCGCAATAATTTAATGAAAACATATTTGGTTATGTATACACCTTTCAAGTAATATTCCCCAATTATTCTAGAAAAAAATTATTTTCATAACTTTATGTGAGTGACAGAAGCAGAAAATCAATATTGATATGTATCAATCAATATAGTAAGGAATGACGAAGAATGAAATGTTCTAGTCATGGAATGGAATTGGCAATTCTCTTACCCATCATCCCATTAAATATAATATGTAGTCGACAAATGTTTCAATTTGGATGCATTTTGAAAATATCTTTCGATAACTAACTGATTTTTTTCCCTCTACTATTAATCAATGTGGACATGTAATGATGATATATTTATATCTTGAATATTATAGAATTGGGTTGCGATTGAAAATGGATAAGATTGAGGGAGATCCAGTTCATTACATACTGCTTCTGATTGGGCATCCAGTGTAGTGATTCTGCTTAGTCATAATCATTTAGACAAAGAAATAACCATTCTCAAGTTCTAACACCTGCACCAGTAATTTTTAAAAGGAAGACATAATTCTCTCAGATTGTTCATTTAATGACCCATTACGGCTGAAGAATAACTCGTTGCCGCGATAAATATCATAGGAGACATTCTCGTTTGGTAATAAAATTCAGTGTTAATGGACCTGTCCTGTCTAGGGCGAGATATTCCCACATTCCAACCGCACAAAACAAACTATAAATAATTCCTCATTTGATGGCGGTCTATGGGAAATATTCTTATGCGCTGGAATTTAATGAGTTTACATAAAAGTCACGCATTAATTTACTGAAATAACCCAACCAAGCGGGAGGAATCGAGACTATATATAAGAAACTGAAAACCGAGAGAAGATAGAAAGAGTTATAATTCGACCGTGCTCGGGTCAACTTGTTCCATGTAGCGAGCATTTAATTAACAATCTTTATTTCAAGTACAATTAAATTAAGTCTGATGTAAGTGATGTATCACTTACGAGAAATTCAAGAAAATTCAAAATGAAGCTAAGTCGATTGCATCATAAATCTCTACCTTAGTGCGAATTAAGTTTGGTTCAACGAGAAATCTACAATATCAAATTGGCTCGACAAATACAATAACTACCAGGTCATCATCTGTTTATTAGTGCTTCCATAAACTTTGCATATTTTCAAAGCCAATTTCATAAATTCTATTCCTAGTCTAAGAAAAGTAGCTAAAAAAGTCAAAACCCGAAAGTAAAATAATAAAACCCTAATAACCCAAACTAATGAAGGCGCGAATAAAATTATAAATTCTATTCGAAAAATCAATTGTTAAAAATAAGTGCAAGTGATTTACCTGAGAATTATGTAAGTACGTTTGAAAGATCATGTTTGGAAGGTCAATTCTCCTAGTACCTTATTCCTAAATATTTTGGTTACTATGATATACAGGGTATGTGTTAGTCCTTAGTCGAAAGGATAAAAGAAAAGAGAAATATTGATATTAGTGACTACCCTTATGTAGACCAAAACTTGACATACTATCATCTTCTATAATTGTTTATTAGCGAAATAGCCTATTTGGTTTTAATTGGTTATGTTATATGATTGTGCATGTATTTCAAGATTAGATTAATTATATTCATTTTATTTACTCTGTCCCTTGCATTATTTCCTGTGAATTCAAATAATAGTGGGTCTGTAAATCTGAATGATAAATGAACAACCCACGCTCAACTATCTCTCAGGGCAGAGGAAGTCTAAAGCCGCTCTTAGATCTTCTTCTAGGTAAATCGAAGACCTCTTTGATTAACCACCCCTGGGCGATTAAGATCTCCCTTTCAATACATACTTGGGGTAATTATTAAAACCACCGACCATCTACCCCTTTGGTAGGCGGTTAGTTACTTTATTAATTAACATCTCGAGTGTGGAGCAACCCATAACAATTGGTGGACAGGTGTGTGATTTTTCATATAAGTCCACCCCGTGCGCCCATGACATATTGGTGTCAGGTGTGGGGTTCATTTACAGAAAAATAACGTTTATATGTTGATTTTCGCAAGAGATGTCAAATGACAATTGATGTCAGGCGTCGAGGTTCATTTACAGAAAAATATATAACGCTATATGTTATTCTCGCAAAGGATGACAAACTCAAAATTATCCAACGCAAATAAGAATGAAAATTCAGTAAAACATTGTTTGTCTTGTTAAATACTATCAGAAACTGTGTGGATCAAGCAGCCACCACATTTTGTATAATAATTTGATTTAAATTAACTCTTATATAGGGTTTTTCACAAAAAGTAAAATTTAAAGTTAGGGGGAAAATAACTTGAAAAATAAGGAAAATCTTATATAGGTTTTTACAAAAAGTAAAATAGAGTTGAAAACCCCCACCGACGGTATCTACTTCGACAGCTCCCCCGATTGTGCAGGTTTTACCTATTCAGGAACCTACTATAGCTATTACTTTGGACAATGTTCCTTATTATAATGGTCAATCGAAAATCACCGACTTCATCAGAATTATTGAAGATACTGCCGCGCTTGCAAACTGGACAGATTTACAAATTGTATCGATAGTACGTTTGAAATTGCGAGGAATAGCCAAACAATTAATAGACGCAGACAGCCAATTAAGAACCACTGTCGTATGGAATGACTTGAAGAAGGGCTTGCAGGAACAATTTGGCCTAACTAAAATACCGGGGCAGGACAAAAGAGAATTATTAGAATGCAGACAGCGTAGGTCAGAAACATGTCGTCAGTATTTAGCACGCTTGAAGGTTTGCGCAGCTAAAATTTTAGTATTAACAGGGTACCCGATTTAGATAGAATATTGTTGCAACGACATGAACAAGACATCATTACACAGTTCGCAATGGGATTGCTTGACCCCATTAGAAAACGTATCTTATCCGCTAGTCCAGGAACGCTGAAGGAAGCGATTGACTTAGCCGATAAAGAAGAATTAATTGAAAACCTTACCAAACCAACGGACAGAAATTTCAGGAATATAATTGCGAATGAGCCAGCAACAAATGTACCTATATGTCAGTATTGCCGTTACAGAGGACATGAAGCTCGAAATTGTAAAATGAAAAATCGGATCTGCTATCGTTGTAACGAACAAGGACACTTGGCTAATAATTGTCGAAATCAAACAAGTCCCAGAAATGTTGATAGACGACATTTAAATGGCAATACGGTTCGCAATTCACCTCCGTTGGGAACCGCAAACAGCCACTAGTAAGTCAAAATTCAACATATAGGAGGCCGACGCAAACGATACTTACTTATACAACAGGAGAGGCCCAGAGAAATGTTATAGTTTTAGAAATTAATGGAATTTTTCGCACCATTCTTTTAGACACTGGCGCCGAAGTATCGTTGGCCCACATTAGTATCACACGTGGTATGAAAATTAAATATGAAGAAAAGTTTCAACTTCGCACGTACAGGGACATTCTATTCCTTATATAGGAACAGTTATTCTACCCATCAGATTGAACGATAGAAAAGTAATTGACCACGAATTTATTCTTATTGAAACTGACCATTTGAGTACTGAATTGATATTAGGGTTAGACTTTCTGCAGAAATATCAAGTAAAATTAGATTGGCGAGCGAATAGAATGTATTTGATGGAGGAGATTATTGAACTTCATCACGAACCCAAACGTATTTATCATACTGAAAATGGTATGGATAAGCTTTGGATAGAAAAAATTGCGAATATGGAAAGAACTTTCAAGGAAACAATTGACAGTATGAATCAGAGATTGTCCGAATTAACCATCACAATGGAACAATGGAAGGGAAGAAATTTTGACGAAAAGCTAAATTTTTCTAGGGAGTGCACACCCAGAATGAATGGCCAAGTAATCGAAAATGGATTTCCATACCAGGACTTGAGACCGATCACCTCAAGTGGAAATTTAGTGGATACTTCAAAATCAGCTCATTTACAAGATGATAATACTGTCAAGAAAAATAGAGAACTGGAGAAAAGAAGAAAAAATATTCGTAACAAAACGCGTAGAAAAAGGAACAATGAAAAGCAGAGAAAAGAAAAATTTCCACAGCTAGAAACAGAGCAGGAAATTATTTTAGGAATTGAAGGGTTGAGTAATGCTAAACCCAGAGCATCCTGTATATTGGAAAAAATTAAATTGCAAGATAGTGCTAGAATTTTGAACGACATTCGAGGTGAAGAAGCTGGATCGTCTAAGGATGACATGCCTTCTACCAGTACAATGGAAAAATCTCAGGAATTGGGAACTATTGATTCAAGAAGACAGGCGACATTTGCAAATAAAAATTTGAAGCGAGGGTTAGTTGCGTCTAGGGACGGTAACCTTCCTCCAAACAATACGGTAGCATGCCAAGGGGCAGCGATCAACTTTTTACCAGAGAATAAATTGTTGAAAGATATCAATTTGATAGAAGGTGAAAGTGGTATACAAGAGAGAAGTATTCCGCCAAAACAGAGAAATACTAAGAATCTGACCGGTAAGAAAACACTTTCTACTGAGTGTAATGAAATTATGGAGAATAAGGTGGCTCGTAGTCCAACGGAAATTATTAATGTGGATGAGAGGAAATTTTCGAAAATGGTCTGAACGATGGAAAAATTCACCGAGGGAGAATCATTTTCTACTAAGATGTTAGTGACGACTAATGATCTAGAAAAGACTGAATTCGAAAAAAGTACCATACCTACGAAAAATAATTATGCGACTGGGATTTATTTGTCTAAAGACTTAACCTTGCCTCCCAGAACTATGTCACTTGTTATGGCCAAATTTCAGAATAGGTTAACGTCAGAAAACGTAGTTATTGAAGATAAGGAAGCGATAAAAGGATTGATAGTAGCTAGATCAATAAGAAAAATAAGGACGAAATACCTATACGTATATAAATGTTTGATTGATAGTAGCTAGATCAATAAGAATTACTGAATTATAAAACTTAGAGACCCTTCATAATATTTCCTCAGACAAGGAAAGTATAAAGAAACCCAAGATAACGTCGTCCAAGACCCTGTTGATATGACAAATGAACTACCGGGAAAACCCTTATGGAAATCTGAATGATGAAATTCAGAATGAAACGTCGGACGATGACAAGCGAAAGTATTCCTGAAATTACGCACAGGTATTCTACTAGATCACGGGGAGCTGTTAAAGAGTTACCTTGGATTCTATCCAAGTCAGGTAAACATCAGTAATTTGTAATGCACTGTATATATATATATCTAGATTATAGAAGGTACTATCAGTCATAAGCAACTTTTCAATAATTGTTGAAATGAGTAATTAAGAAAACCAAACATGTTTTTTAATGTACTTACGAAGGGAAAATCTCCTCACCCTGTAAATAAAGAGAACTTTTTTATAAAGTCCGGGGATCCCATAGTGTGTAAAAAATCCTTATTCTAGAACAATAACGGAGATTGACTCCCAAAAAAAAAACACTCTGTGCGTGAAATAAAATAACCCATCTCGCATACCCGCGCGATCGATAACAGACAATATTACGTAAAAATAGTCGATCTTAAAACCCTGAAATTTTGCCCCCACAAGAAATCTACCTGCAACTTTAGAATCAGAGGGTGTTTGTTTTTGACAGGCATACGAGACGACGACCGTCCGACTGTCTACCATAGCTATCGACAGAGCTCGCTTAATTACGCTGACCCAAGTCAAATTACCGCCTAGGGTGTAACTCAAAAGTAGTGGTGAATGAAACACAATACTCTGTGGATTATAGCTTCCAGTTACAGAAGCAGAGAAAAGTTGAATATGATGATAACGATATATTGATTTGGATATGGGCCATTGTCGGAACATCTTACCTGTTGAAAAAAAACCGATGGGTTATAGCATATGATTGTAGAAACCTGCGAAAATATTACAGCAATTTCTTTAAGAGACGTACAAAATGTCCAGAATTAATATGCATACACGGTGTCTGAGACAAAATTTATGCATTGGAACAGAAAAGTATAAAAAGATTCAAGTAAAATCATGCTTTATTGAGATTACCATCTGCTAGTCTCGGTGGTATGTTCTCCCACCCAGTATTCTAGCTGATAGTCTTCTGACTTACTTACAACCCATAGGCAAGGAAGAATGTTTAAAAAATCCATCAATATTTGGAATATCGGGGTTTTCCCCGGGTGAAATAATAAAACTCAAAACCAACGCTACTCAGACTGCAAGAAAAATTTACTGGCTGGAGAGTTAGATGACACAGGGAGTTGCCAAGTACCTCCTATTCTTTAAGGAAAATTATATAAAAATGTTGTAGCCACTGCCACCGCAAAATTACGTTGAAGGATTATTCTGCTACGGCTAAATTTAGACGAAAATACCTTTAAAGTTTGGGGGAATAATTATCCTGCAAATTTTCTACCGGATATTGTATTGATGCTTTTCAAGGTGAAATAGCGTGGATATAATCAACCCGGAGTGCCAAAGATATCGCAAACTTTGAAGGAAAAGCAAACAAAGTCACGGAAAGATTGAGTACCGATGATAAAAATTTATATGGTCATCGAAGATCGAACAAAGATTCCCCTGTTCAACTAATTAAGAAAAAAACTATTTGTAATTTTAGAATGTGGATAACCGAACATCCTAGAATATTAATATTGGAATTTCCAAACAACACTACTAATTTATACGAGAGTTTGATTTTACCTGGGGAGGGAAACCAACGCGATCTCTTACCTATGTTAATTCAAAATTTTTATACATTGAGCAATCATTCAAGAGATCCATGAATGCTATGCTGGCAGAAAAAATTCAACGAAGATGTCTGTTTAAAGAGAGATATTGAAAAATCGATTAATTATGGCCAACAATCTCCCACTATCATCGCGCAATTTGCATCAGCAACCGGGTTATAGCAAAAATCAATGGGAAGTAATTTATTTACTTAAAGCATTCTTATGGTCACCATACGAAAGAGAACAAAACTGTTATCAGGAATTACCAGGCTTATTTGAATAAATCTTATTTTATGGCTCCTTTAACTCGGACTATAAGAAGAGGACAACAGATAGAATGTTCTTCAATAATTCCGGCAAAATACTTTATCGATGGAATGTGATATCTTATGATCCCCGCCATTGCCGGTAATCCCCCAGTGAATTATCTATAGGAAGACCCAAAGAGCTGGGTGAAATAAAACCCTTGGGGTAGGTGGGAATTTATACTGCTGAAGAAATCCGAAATGCTCGGAAATCTTACTGTTTTTTTCCCCTGAAAGGCAGGCTGTAACAACATCCTTATAAATAGAATGGCCAACAAACCGTATTAAATCAAGGATTTTCAACTTTAAACCTGTTCAATCAGGAAGAATTAGAAAATTAGCCAATAATACAATGAAGAAAAATTTATGGTGTATTTATGATTATTGGCGATGTGACCAGCAGTTTATTAGGGAAAATACTATGTCTAAAGGTTTCAAATTTTTTGGACACAACTCTAAATGTTTTTGCAATCCTGCGAATCTCGGGATGTTCTCTACACTTATTGGCAGCTTTGTGGAATACCCTGACTATATTTTTAATAAATCATCAATTGCCAAAGGGTTCACTCAGAAGATATTCCCATGGAAACCGTTCCCACCGAAATCACTTTGCAACCAACGTTAAGAGATGCCCACAACTTCGAAAACCTGTAAGGAACCAACCCCCGAAAAAAACATCACCTACCCATTCAAAGGTCTGAACTGGCAGATGTAAAATGCAGATAAATAATTTAGAAATTTCCTTCTCTCTCCCTAGAGATGACTTGAATATAAAGAAGTTAAAAGCGCAACCTGAGTAACACGCCGACCTAATAAAATAATCGTTAAAACCTCGTAAATATTCAATCTGTGGTCTCCGCTGAAATCTTTCTAAGTGTTAACAACTGAACACGAAATCGATACATTCGGATAACATGAGAACTGCCCTAAAACTTTCGTGGGGTGACATAATACGACCGATAAACATTAAAATTAGTGGAAATTTGGAAAAAGAACTGAAACCCATAAATACCAGTGAACTCTCGACTTGGATATTATTATTCGACGAACTAGTAGCTGATCATCACGTGAAATTAGTTGGAAAAAAAATTTAAATACAAATAAGTACAAGTGAAATGTTTCCGATCTTAAGGAAATTAGTTGAACCAGGAATTTATCATGAAATCCCGTGGAAACCCCTGTATGACGTAAATCAATGGGATCTTCAACCCTTAGTCCACGACCAGGCCTATGTTCTCCATTTTAATAGATATCATGGGGGCCTACCACGATTGTTAGCGGCCCAAAACATCACCCAATGCGATTGTCTGCACTGCCTCACGGAGAAACTAAAAAAATATGGACAGCCGCCCTTTCCCCCAAAAAAACCCGACGGGGCAGAAAGCTCACGACATTCTAAGGTGCGAATGCTATTTTTGCACTGCCGAACGAGAGGATTTCCGTTTGCCGCCCCAACTGCATCTTCAGCGCCGAGAACCAAGTACCCGTATATTAGCCAACATCGAGCCTCCAGATGACTCCGAAAAGCCCCAACCGACGAATCGACTCCTAGCCACGGAACCGTACCTGCCGAATCTCCGGATGACCCCATCACTTTCGGGTCAAGGCTTGGAAGGTATACCATAAGTGAAGGAAAGACTTTATTGACAAAGTAAATTTAGTTTAAATTTCTATTGTTTCATATATGATACATAAACTTAGTAAATTTTATCTTAGTTTTTAGAGATTTTATAGATTAAACAAATTAGAAAATTTTGATTTCTATACATTTTAATTACTTTTTTACTTAATATAAGACATTTAGTTAGCAAATTGAGCAATGGTTCCCTGTATCACCTTATTATATTATTCAGGCATCCGAATTAGACCCTTAGTATTAAAGAATTATCCTCGTTTTTCTATAAATTTTATGCTATTTTTTAAAGGGATCGAATATTAAACTAAATAAGTCTATTATTTTATTTTTTAGAATTATTAAGAGTTGATTTTAGAAAGACAAAAGAACTTTATTTCGCATAACTTTTAGGATGAATACCTTTTCTTGTAACCTTCTATTATTGAATACAATAAATATAATCAAGGTTTTTATAACTTCTATTAAAAAAGAATTACCATTAGTTGTAGGTATGTCAAGGAACAAGGTCAGAAAAAATTTATGATATATATCACAAATTTTATTTGAGGGCAAGGAGGATTGTAGTGATTCTGCTTAGTCATAATCATTTAGACAAAGAAATAACCATTCTCAAGTTCTAACACCTGCACCAGTAATTTTTAAAAGGAAGACATAATCTTCAGATTGTTCATTTAATGACCCATTACGGCTGAAGAATAACTCCGTTGCCGGATAAAATATAGGAGACATTCTCGTTTGGTAATAAAATTCAGTGTTAATGGACCTGTCCTGTCTAGGCGAGATATTCCCACATTCCAACCGCAAAAACAAACTATAAATACCTTCATTTGATGGCGGTCTATGGGAAATATTCTTATGCGCTGGAATTTAATGAGTTTACATAAAAAAATCACGCATTAATTTACTGAAATAACCCAACCAAGCGGGTGGAATCGAGATATATATATAGAAACTGAAACCGAGAGAAGATAGAAAGAGTTATAATTGACCGTGCTCAGGTCAACTTGTTCCATGTACGGAATTTAATTAACAATCTTTATTTCAAGTACAATTAAATTAAGTCTGATGTAAGGATTACACTTACGAGAAATTAAGAAAATTCAAAAAGAAGCTAAGTCGATTTCATCATAAATCTCTACCTTAGTGCGAATTAAGTTTTTGGTTCAACGAGAAATCTAAATCAAATTGGCTCGACAAATACAATAATCCGGGTCATCATCTGTTTATTAGTGTTTCCATAAACTTTGCATATTTTTAAAGAATTTCATAAATTCTATTCCTAGTCTAAAAAAGTAGCTAAAAAAGTCAAAACCCAAAGTAAAATAATAAAACCCTAATAACCAAAACTAATGAAGGCGCGAATAAAATTATAAATTCTATTCGAAAAAAAAACAATTGTTAAAAATAAGTAAGTGGGTTTACTGGAATTATGTAAGTACGTTTGAAAGATCATGTTTGAAGGTCAATTCTCCAGTACCTTATTCCAAATATTTTGGTTACTATGATATACAGGGTATGTGTTAGTCCTTAGTCGAAAGGATAAAAGAAAAGAGAAATATTGATATTAGTGACTACCCTTATGAACCAAAACTTGACATACTATCATCTTCTATAATTGTTTATTAGCGAAATAGCCTATTTGGTTTTAATTGGTTATTTTTATATGATTGTGCATGTATTTCAAGATTAGATTAATTTATTCATTTATTTACTCTGTCCCTTGCATTATTTCCGTGAATTCAAATAAAGTGGGTCTGTAAATCTGAATGATAAATGAACAACCACGCTCAACTATCTCTCAGGGCAGAGAGGAAGTCAAACCGCTCTTAGATCTTCTTCAGGTAAATCGAAGACCTCTTTGATTAACCATCCCTGGGCGATTAAGATCTCCTTTCAATACATACTTGGGTAATTATTAAAACCACTGACCATCTACCCCTTTGGTAGGCGGTTAGTTACTTTATTAATTAACATCTCGAGTGTGGAGCAACCCATAACAATTGGTGGACAGGTGTGTGATTTTTCATATAAGTCCACCCCGTGCGCCCATGACACCAGTAGCATATAATCATGGATGCCTCCAATATCGCAATGAATACATATATATTCCCTAGAAAAACTCTTCTCGAAATAACCCCGTTCAATGCAAACATAGATTAAATGGTATAATTTGTCCGATCTGCTCCTTCATGTGTATTTTGAACCCCAAATTCATGGCTATAGGGATCATTTGAACCGAGTGCTGCAACCTCATAGAGTGTTTATCACATTGGGGAATTTTTGAATGAGGAGACTCATATTACTTTCAATCAGTACGATTTTGTTAAGATCTCATTTGGCTCATGGTTCAGTACATTCATAATCATTATTTTTTTATAATTATATCGTTGTAACACATTCACGAGCCTTCATAAATGTTGAAAAGATATTCCCAT